>JADLZN010000284.1:0-19387 GCA_018155175.1 Sinocyclocheilus anophthalmus
ACAGCTTTTGTGAATACTAATTCTTAGTTAGTGCTTCTGGGCAAATTAAGAGAAATCATTTTCCACATATGCTGCAAACCCTTCTCTCTCAATGAGAGAAATTTGTTTCATTCAATGTTAAGAGTAAAGTTTGCCAACATGAAAGATGTTTGTGACTTATTAGTATTTGCTTCTGGGTGTAGCAGGGGCAAGTTGTTAGACCAGATTATACATTTTAGTCATTTAATTTATTTTATTTTATTTTTACTAATTATTTGTTAGGGGGTTTTTTATTTTGAAAGACGGTTGTGCGCTCTTATCAAAGGTAATAGTCACAGTATGCAAGTTGGCTGACGTCCTATATATGTGAGAGGTTCAAATCGCAGAGCAATCGGAGTTCGTCCTCTTTTCTGCAATGTCACTAGAGAGGATAGGCAAAAGAGAAAGTTTTGCAGATAACAGCGCTTGTCTGTTTGTGTGTTTTACCGCACAGAGAGCAGCGAGAGAGAGAAGGCGCTGCAATTAAATCACCTTTGGCACTACCAGATTTGTGTGGAAAGTCTTTTATTATTAACATCAAAATAACACAACGCAGAGGAACAAACGCTACATGGGCAAATGAAGAGAAAGCAAGCCCACATATGCTGCAAAGCTTCTCTATCAGTGAGAGAAAGTTGCTTTATTCAATGTTAAGAGCAAAGCTTGCCAACATGAATGATCTTTCTGACTTATGAAATGAAATGTTATTTGCAATACAGAAAGACAGTTTTTAATGTGTTAGAAGATCTATGCACAGAAAGTTATGTTAGAGCTTCAATGCATAGCCTTGTCAGTTTAGAGCTTCTATGAACACTAATGCTGTGTTGTTGATTCTGGACAAATGAAGTGAAAGCAAGCCCACATATGCTGCAAAGCTTCTCTCTCAGTGAGAATTAATAATTAATATTAAAATAAACAAATATGTTTATCCAGCGAACATTCAGTTTAACTTCATATCAACTCCAAGAAATGATATGCCCACAGAAAATAACTTTCTTACAGTTTTAATGCTTTATAGCATAACAAGATCAGATCGTAAAAGGGACTTCAATTTACAACCAGTGACAGGCGCATACATACAAAGGGGAGTTGAAGTGGATGGACAAAACTGTTAGAGAAACAGAGATGAATGAAGCTATGAAAAGGAATCAGTTAACCACCTGAGTGAAACTATCAGCGCTGTTTTACAACGGGGTTCACAGCTTATGCTAAACCTCTGTTTCATTTAATTAAATGTACAATACTTGCATTGCCTTGATTGTTGACGAGTGTCCGGATGCGGTCTCGGATGAAAGTCTTGATGGTTTGAAGGTTTGGTGGTGTTGGAATTGCGATCACATTCTTCCGAGTTTGAAGGGTGATGGACTCCAAAGATGTTATTCTTACTCGGTGGTGATTGGGAAAGATTTCTCCTGGGTGAAAAGTGAAGCCGTGTGTGAATCCAACCTCAAATTGGTGAGCACAATGCTCCATGTACCTGCGCCACATGCTGTTCTACTCCATAATCAACTTTAGTTATAAAGATTTACTCAGATTGGACTAGAACTACAACGTGAAGCTATTCAGAAGTGGAGGTGAATAATTGGTGGATGGTGATTGGTGAATATAGATTAAATGCATCTGATTGGCAAATCAAATTCAAATGTGTCGTGGAAATTACACATGCTCCACTAAATAACAGTGCTTACTATGTGGGGGCGTGATGGGGCTTTGGCGATCGGTCACCAGGAAAACATCAGGTGCTCCAAATGATCAGTCAATCTACTCTACAGCAAAAGACGTATCCCTCCTTGCTCGGTCCCTGGGGCTTCAGCTCCGCATAGCCCTATAATGCGTCCCTGTGTTTTATCCATTAGATGTTTGTCTTTCACCCAAATGCACTCGAAATTATAGGGTAACAAAATGGCCCTAGTTAATTTTTCATATTTATAACATATAATATTTAGAAATATTTGAATATAACACAATTGCCAGTGAGATTTTTTTAGTTTATACAACAGTTCAGTAGGCTACAGCCACAGCAAAAGTTGCGCGTCTCCAAGCAACACACTGAACTTTCATTAGCCTACTGAACGAAACAGGGGAACCTGTTCTTGCTCCGTTCCTGAATTAAGCGTCTGCTTTGAACGAATGTTCAAAATGAACTTGAATGAATGCTTCTGTGACTCACTTATTACAGTTTTCCACATTTGCTAAGACATTAAACCCCATTCTCTGAACCAAATTTTATTGTTAAGAACAACTGCAGCACGGTTGTCATCGTTTACAACAGATGCAAAACTGTTCACACTTGTTTCAAAATATGTGAATGTACAAAATATAAGCCAGTTCAAAGTGTACAGACGGCATGGGTGCATCCATCAATCTGAGAGGTACGGAAGAGTGCGTATACGAGGTGGAGGGAGGCGGGAAATCGAAGACCAACCACGCTGAATCAGAGCTACTGTGTCGACCCTGTTCTGTGCATGGTATGACAGATGGCAGGACAAAGATTCAACCTAAATTGTGCGAGCAGCATTCTCTGTGGCCACCATAATCATCTTTGTAAAGTTCAAATAACAGCAAAAAACAGTGGAATAGAAACTTGTGTGAATGCAAGACACCATGTTAGGGTGGAAAGAACTGGCCTGTGGTGACATAACGTTGCTGTCTTGCTCAAGTGGATCCGCCCACAACCAAGTTTTTTCCCCCACCGTTGCCTATCTTGACGTAATTAAGTCCTCTGATTCATATGTATTTATGCATGTGTATCATACTGTGTGTGTGTGTATATATATTCACCAAACTTAGGTCTTTCTTTTGTGTGTGTGTGGTTTTTTGAGAAGTAACTTTTTTTGTTGTTGGTATATTCTCTAAATATACAGTGGGTACTGAAAGTATTCAGACCCCCTTAAATTTTTCACTCTTGTTATATTGCAGCCATTTGCTAAAAAATCATTTAAGTTAATTTTTTTTCCCAGTAATGTACGCACAGCACCCCATATTGACATAAAAACACAGAATTTTTGACATTTTTGCCGATTTATTAAAAAAGAAAAAATGAAAAATCACCTGGTCCTAATTATTCAGACCCTTTGCTCAGTATTTATTAGAAGCACCCTTTTCGTCTAATACAGCTATGAGTCTTTTTGGGAAAGATGCAACAAATTTTTCACACCTGGATTTGAGCATCCTCTGCCATTCCTTCTTGCAGATCCTCCAGTTCTGTCAGGTTGGATGGTAAAAATTGGTGGACAGCCATTTTTAGGTCACTCCAGAGATGCTCAATTGGGTTTAAAACAGGGCTCTGGCTGGGCCATTCAAGAAAAAAGTCACAGAGTTGTTGTGAAGCCACTACTTCATTATTTTAGCTGTGTGCTTAGGGTAATTGTCTTGTGTAGGTAAACCTTCTGCCCAGTCTGAGGTCTTGAGCACTCTGGAGAAGGTTTTTGTCCATGATATCCCTGTACTTGGCCGCATTCTTCTTTCCCTTGATTGCAACCAGTCGTCTTTTCCCTGCAGCTGAAAAACACCCCCACATCATGATGCTGCCACCACCATGTTTCATTGTTGGGACTGTATTGGACAGGTGATGTGCAGTTTCTGGTTTTCTCCACACATACCGCTTAAATTAAGGCCAAAAAGTTCAATCTTGGTCTCATCAGACCAGAGAATCTTATTTCTTACCATCTTGGAGTCCTCCATGCAGCGTGTTTTTTTCATGTGTGTCTTCGACTAAGGCAGAGCGCTCCGTCGGCCACTCCTGCCAATTAAAAAGCCACCGACTGGTGAGGCTGCAGGTGATGGTTGACTTTCTACAACCTTTCTCCCATCTTCATCTCCCTACGCATCTCTGGATCTCAGCCACATGACTTTGGTCTTATGTCGTTGTAAACCTTCTCACGCCAAGGGGCTCCTGTGCTCCCCCGAGTAGCTCCCAAAGTGGGCCGGGAGTACGGCCAGCTCTAGTACGGGTTCTTGTCCGTCCCAAACAGGCTTCCACCGAAAGGAAGGGAGGCCACTGTGCGCGGTGGGTCCTGACGGCAGGGCGCACGAATTGGTGTTTTGTAAACCTTGGCCAGATCTGGGCTGCACAAGTCTGTCTCTGAGCGCTTCAGAGGCAGTCCTTTGACCCAGAGGCGCATTTGCTCTGACATGCACTGTTAGCTGTAAGGTCTTATATAGACAGGTTTGTGGCTTTCCTAATCAAGTCCAATCGGTTTAATCAAACACAGCTGGACTCAAATGATGTTGTAGAACCATCTCAAGGATGATCAGGATAAATGGACAGCACTTGAGTTAAATATATGAGTTTCACAGCAAAGGGTCTGAATACTTAGACCATGTGATATTTCAGTTTTTCTTAATAAATCTGCAAAAATGTCAACAATTCTGCATTTTCTGTCAATATGGGGTGCGGGTGGGTACAGTAATGAGAGAAAAAAATAACACATGATGTTTAGCGAATGTCTGCAATATAACAAAGAGCTGAAAATTTTAAGGGGCTCTGAACTTCTTTCCGTACCCTATAGGTATGTATGTCGCTGGGTGGTATAGAGCCAGATATGACACCACAACTGTAGGTGTGAATTCCTTTTGGTGTTGCTGCTATTATATGTTGGTTCACATATTGCAAAAATAGGTATCGGCAAATACAATGACGAGTTGGGGTGGAACGGACAGGCACCGGGACACATATGTTAGCAGCTGGCTAATGTGGAGGGGAGTCGGCGACAGGTCGATGGCAGGGGTGGGGACTGAAGGGATAAGGGGGGCGGGGAGTGTTGAAAGGTTGATTGTTTGAGTGCTGGTGAAATGGGGTTGAAGCGTGACTCGTTTGATTTTGCCAGAAGAGTCAGGTGTTCTGTGAATTTAGTTTGAAGGTTTTGTATTTTGTGTTTCTAAGATCTGAGAAATGGAGGGATGGGTTTCAAGAAATGCTTTGTAGCCATTCAGAAAAACTGTAAGATGGTGTGTGCCGCACCTTCTGGCTGTTTTTATTTCATATTTAAATGTATAATTTATTTTCATATTTCTATATTCCAATTTATATTTAAAATATTTTTTAAATTGTATAATTAAGACGTCCATTTATAAGGGAGAAATAGGTTGTAGCAAAAATAAAATATATTTTTCTGTTTTTGGTACGGTGACTTGACAACTCAATCCTTATAGCACGACTTGACATGACTTGCTTGAAGTGAGCCACTGACTTGACTTGCTTTGCTTGTTTGAACTGCGACTTGAGACTTACGTGAGACTTTATGGTAGGGACTTGAGATTTAGTTGAGACTTGAACATGTGTGACTTGCCCCCACCTGTCTTTTAGATACATATAGATATCGAAAGTATTAGATTGCCTAGCCTTTGTGATTTCTTGCTGCAGCCCACATTCAGTTGTTTTCCAACTCCCTCAATCTCATAATGTGTGTTTTTTTATTTTTACAGTCTTGTGGCACTGTCCATGGTGCTTAAGTATAATTTGACAAGAAATACAGCTCAATAGGTCTGGAATTGTTGGACAAATTGGTTCAAAACCACTTGGAAAACCTTTTGTGAAACCTACAGACCATGCTACAACTCTTCCTTTCTACAGTTTTTATGGAAAAAAAAAAAAAAATCGGTCTACAATCATTGTTTTGTGTAGACCTCTTTGGAAGAACAGATTGCTCTAGGACAAGTGGAAAACTTTATGTATACGCAAAAACACAAACTACTGCTCAGAGTTTTCGATTTTTATTATTATTTTGATTATTTAAACATCCAACTCAATACCTGTCAGGTGTAAATCATACAAGCAGTAATAATTCCCCGCAGTATGTAAGGCAAGGCAAGTTTGGTTTAAGTGATATAGCGCCCACTTTCTAACACTTGGACTTCATAAGCTGCTTCTACCATAAAGGAAGTTAAAATATCAAAATTACACACACATAAACCAGTGACTTCAACTTTTTAAAAGAGGTATCAAAATGGAGGTCAAATGGAATGTAAAACTAAACGCGATTATACCATCACACCAGTTGCAATTCAGTCAGATTCTGTTTACCGTGCTCCATCTCAAAAATCAGGCTAACGACTTTTGAGCGCCTGCATTAAATGTGCTATGTTTTTAGCACATCCGATCTCTTCTGGAGCGTGATGCCCAACTGCGCTGGCGGCATAAATCAACCTAAAAGCCGATTCCCCTTGTTTTGTGTAACCCTTGTGTATTTCTAACTGACCCTCGCTATCCTAATGATCCGTGAGTGGTCTGTTATGTTTAATCTTCATGAGCATCTGCAATATATTTAGGCTCCTATCCTTGATGATGTTATAAACGAGTAAAAGTACTTAAAACAATCTAAATGTAACTGAGAGACCAGTGTAAAGTACTGACACTGTGTGATTTTGCTCAGTGTTCTGGTTCTTGTCAATTCTGGCAGCAGCATCTGGGAGCTCAGTCATCTTCTTGGGAAGGCGGTGAGAAGACCATTACAATAGTACAAATATCCTGCTGGTGATAAAGGCATGAACTAGTTTCTCCAAGTCTTGACTGGAAACGAAACATCTAATTCTTGCAATGTTTTTAAGATGGTATTATCCCCCTGAATTTATTTTGTTATCAAGTATTACTGCTTTGACATGACTACTGAAACTAAGGTCTGTCTCCAGAGTCACACCAAGATTCTTGACTTGATTTTCAGTTGTTTGACCCCTAGAGTCAAGGTATGCATTCACCTTGAGAACTTAATCTTTGTTTCCAAATGCAATGACTTTTTTTTCCTTGTTTAACTGATGAAAGTTCTGGCACATCCAACTGTTAATTTCATCAATGCATTGGCAGAGGAAGTCAATGGGGCTGTAGTCATTTGGAGATAAGTCTAGGTAAATCTGGGTATCATCTGCATAGTTGTGATAGGCGATTTGGTTCTTTCTCGTTATTTGACTTAGTGGGAGCAGATACAGGCTAAGCAGGAGTGGTGCAAGAATTGAGCCTTGTGTGACTCCGCATATCATGGACGTCCACTTAGACTTACGCTCTCCTATACTCGCTACTACCTCTCTCATTATGTCTGAACCAGTTGAGTACCAGCCTAGAAAGTCGACCCAGATTTCTATCCCTCTAGACGGAGGGTGATTATCTACTAAGCTGTCAAACGAGCACGAAGATCAATGTACCATATCACGGCTATTTTGCCATAAGATCAGATTAAGCGAATCTAATTTATTATCTTAAGGAGTGTGTCTCGTTCCGATCGGAACCATATTGAAATGGTCCCGGTATCCATTGAGTTGAAGTTTTGTTCAGTCTGATTAAACTACCTTTTCAATAATCCCCTTGCCTATAAAAGAATTTGATATTGGTCGATAGTGTCTATAAAAATTTGTAGTTGGGTCTTATCAAAATTGCTCTTTTTCCGAAGAGGCTTCAACAACTGCAGTTTCAGGGATTTTTGGAAACGTTCCCCTAAAGTATGAACGTCTAAGAGAATCTCTGCTGAACATTTAGATTACTGTTGTATAAGGGCTGAGAGAAGGTCTGTCTGCGGTGGCTAGTGCCCCATTGAAAGCTGAAGCTGTCTTTATAGAGGCTATCTTGAAGCTCAAGTCCGGTATCTGGTCTTCTAGCACTCAGCTTCGTGCCGCGTTTCTGCAATTGTGCTTGGTCATACTCTGTACGCTTTGATTGTTCTCCAGGGATTTTTGTCTGCCAGTGCTTCTTATTGACTTTTATCGGAGACAATTATCATAAAACAGTCTTAACTTTTGACTTAAGATCACAGGAGAAGATCAACAGAGCGAAGAAATTGCTTGGTTTAAAGAAAGCCTTCCTTCTTCAATAGACACTAGTGTTTTCTTAATGGCATCTCCTTCTGACTAGAGCAGATCTAGAGTTCCTTGACAGGAGCAATATCAAAAGGAAATAACAGTGTGATCGAATGTGCATACATCCTTAATAACAAGGATTGAAATGTTTAGACCTCTAACCAGATGATTAATCTGATGTGGTCCCGCACATCGCTGACTCATGTCAAGTAGTTAAATATGCTCATTTCTTTTGTTAGTTGGGGGTGGGGGAGTTCTTCTTGCGCATTATTCGATGTGAGATTTATAATCCCTGCAATAGCAAAAGCTCAACCTCTACGCAAATCATTGAGTAACAGGTCTGCTTGAACTCTTCACAAATCCGGCAAGTATTTTGGAGGCCTGTACAATATGATACAACAAATGCGCGTAGCACCTTATCAGCACAATACCATAGATATTCAAAGACAAGTACTGACCAAATGACACCTGCTTTGCTTGATAGACTCATCTTTAATAGAAGCAGCTACACCTCCACCTCTCCCCACCTCTCCAAAAGTCCTGCCCACCCCTATAAAATTAAAGTTAGGAGGGCGCTGTTTCATTGAGGACTGTTGCCTGCAGCGGTTCTTTGTAGCCAGGTCTTTTCGTTTTAGAACCATAAATTCCATGGTCGTTGTGGTCATTTAGTCATTGATCAAAATCTTTTTTAGTGCGCGAATGTTTTAAAAATGCAAACTTTATGGCATTACGTTGTGTCTGTAATGATCATCCGCGAGGCGAGTAGTAGATTAATGCCTCGTGCAGTTTCTTTACAATGTGAAATCCATAATACCAAACGATAAACAAAGACTGACACAACTTACATGGCTTGACACGGCCTTGACATGAACAGACTTGACTTGGCATGAACAGGACTCACCAACAGCAGTTACAACATCAATACACGACGAGAGACATGTATACAAAGAGGGCTACGTTATAGCAAACACTAAGTGTCGACATGACCGAATCCAACCAATTAGCAGACAGACTGAACCACATGATCAGGACAATAACCACTGAGGAACAAGACACATACTTGAACACCAATCACAACGACACATACCCAGGTGCAGAACTACTGAGGCAGGAAGCATGACACTACCATCATGAATGACATACAAAATAAAGACATGAAACAGAACATGAAACAAAAGCCAAACAACCTTACAGGTCTCAGCAAAGCTCGTTGATGCATACCAGGCCCACAGATTAGAGGATCATCTGTAGGTGCTTGAGAAGGCCTTATACTTCCTATCACGTGATCAAAAGAAATAAGAAAGCTACAGCACCTGGAGTTCCTGCTTTATGTCTGTCAAGACATTGTGGAATTTTGCTCCGCTATCATAGCGGGACCCGACACATATCACCAAGCGGAAGCTGTCAATAAATCAAATACATCCACTTTGTCAATATTTTGGGTTACCTAGAGTAGAGGAGGAGGTTGGGCTTGGAGATGGTGCAGCGCCGGGAAGCTCTCACACGAGGAGGAGGAGCTGGCACCCAGGTTTCTTTTCGGTGTAGTAGGCCCGCCGTTTTTTAGTTGATATATGGGGGCTTGCAGCAGAAGAGTGGGATAGTTTGGTCCCAGCATAAACCAGTTCTTCCATTTTCTGTGAGAAGCTTAAAAGTGGAGATGATGGAGAGGGGGATAATGTGTCTGGTGAGCGGGGCTGTGCCTCTGGTGTTTCCGGTGTCTGAAATATGTTGTCCTGGCTTCCCTTACTGTTTTCCAGCAAGTCGTCCTTGGATGCTGAGTCTTGGAGCTGTTCTGATACGTCACAGTCTGTCTGTGCTGAGCTCTGTGGGCAGGGCTCAGCCGAGATATTGTCCATGAGCAGTGCTTGTTGTGGCAGCGTGGTGTTATCAGTGTCCTTGTGGAATGTGTCAACCACATGATGACTCGGAAACTTATATAAAGTCCTGTAGTCTCTCATACTCTGTCCAGGTGTGTGTGTGCTATTCAGTAGGGCTGTGTATCACCAGCAAATTCACGATACGATACGTATCACGATACAAATGCCACGAATTTCACCTCAGCGATTGTAGAAAAACGCTGTTTATTAAACACTGTCGTTATTAGAGGTGCCATTTCCGAACTAGTGGCTAGCAGCAGTGGACCTCGGCCTTCAGAAGGGCCTCCATAATTCTGCTTAGGCTGAAAGCCTCAGGCAGGGCAGTGTATCGTTGATTACGGATCTGTATCGCCTGGCGCTCGTATCGTGATCTGATCTATCGTGACTTGCTTGTGATACACAGCCCTAATCTGCAGCGTTTTTATTTGGAGGGGGTTTGACTTACATTCACTGCTGGGCAGTAGGGTCCATGATAACTGTATGTGCAATAAAAAGCTTGAATCTTGAATCATAACTGTAACCACAGTACAAAATAGGTAAGCATATGTGTTCATGTTACAATTGTGCACACCCTCCCCCCACGGTACAATGGCCTGATGTGTTTATTCTGCGTTTTAAAGCCCATAAATAATAATGAATTGTTCTATATAAATTGATATTGTAGATGTACCAGTCGAATATATTTAAAAAGTAATTTACCTACTGGTAGCGGTTAGCATTGCACAAATCCACTCTCTTAAAAGACATAAATAAATAAATTGAAGAGTTCTAAACTAGTCCGTCTTCCTGGATCTACCACCACCGCTCAAGGCTGATTTCATACTCGAAGCGTCCGCAAGTTCGCTGAGTCGCGCAAATTAGCGCCATACGGTGTTGGCGTAATTCGCTTTGAGTGTGCGCGACGGCAGTTTTCGCACGACATTTTTTTTTTACTTTCCGCGCAGCTCCACTTCTGAAGATGAACGAGTTCAAAGCGACTCTAGCCGAACATGCATGTCTGTGCCAGCATTTGTGTGAAACAGAAGCAGTTTGGTGTTAAGTGCAGTCACACACACAGATCCCGCTGTGGCCACACTCAGACATTGAGGAACAAACTTTTTAGCGCTGCCCCTCAGTTTTATCAAGTTAAATAGCTTAATCGCTCAAGAGCTACATTTTCTTTCTCAACAAGGAGCTGGTAACAACATCGTTTCTAAAGCAATTAAAGCCACAGATTCACCGTTAATAGAGAAACACAGCAAAAAGTTGGTAATATATACATACACAGCCTCTCTCTCTCTCCCTGTGTGTGTGTCGTAAATGAATCTGTTTGTCGCTGACTTCCACTTTTCTGAATAGATATGTGAAGTGGAAGAGCGCTAAACTGCAAGCTAACCGGTGTTTTCAGAAAGCAAGCGTGTTTATCCACAGTGGAGAGAGAGAGAGTGTGTGTGCATATGGTTGCCAGGTTGATAAAGATAAGTAGCACACTTAGTAGATATTTCCGTATTGCACAAGTGGGATGCTCTGTTTGAGGGATTACGTCTCTTTATATCAGGCAAACCCATTGTGTTCCTCTGCGGCCAGATTAAACCCGGTTGTAGCCTATATATGCTCTATTCATTCTTTTAGAAACCTTGCACTTTTCTACCTCATTGTAAACTTTGTAGAATTTTAACCAAGTAAGTGCGGTCCCCCCCCCCCCCCCCTGCTGCACACGTGCCACAATATCGATACAGGGCCAGCTGTATCGATATTCGTATCGTCAAATCTCTGTGACGATCCATCCTCGTATCGACTTGACACAGCACTACGCGATACAGTTCCTTGCTTCCGTTATGTTTTACATCAATCATCATAATCGCAAAAAAAATCAACCAGGGCATGGTTGTTGGTGCCAGAATGAGCTGGTTTGAATATTCCACCTCCGTGACTGCGCGGGTGCCTTTCCTCACAAAGTCTTTATTACACAGAAGTGGTACAAAGACTATTGAGCAGCAAGCATTAGGGTGTGTAAATGCCATCTTTTAGGCTAGCATGGATACATAGCTGAACAGAACTGGGACAGTTAAGATGTAGAAAAAAATGATCATCGTAAAAAAAAAAAGTGACATGGACATGTGGCCAAGTATGGTGACCCATACTCGAATTAGTGCTCTGCATTTACCCATCCTAAGTGCACACCACAGCAGTGAACACACACACACCACACCCACACACACACACCCATCCCACACACAAAAAACACACACACACACCACACACACACCACACACACACCACACACACCACACACACAACACACACACACACCCACACCTTGTACACGGAGCATTGGCACCATTTTTGCTGCGGCGCCCGGGGAGCAGTTTGGGGTTCAGTGCCTTGCTCAAAGGCACCTTAGTCGTGGTATTGAAGGTGGAAGAGAGCGCTGTACATTCACTCCCCCCACCTACAATCCCTGCCGGTACGAGACTCGAACCCGCAACCTTTTGGTTACGAGTCCGACTCTCTAACCATTAGGTTACGACTTCCCCCCTTTTTCTTCCCCCCTTGATCTTTTTCAGTCTTCAACTGTCCACTGAGTCTGTGCCCATCTAATCTGCAGATAATTAATAATGTGTAAATTCAGTTGAAATTATATTGTTATATAAAATCTTACTATAATAAGAATTTTATGATTCAAAACCACAAAACAATAATACTGGTCTCAGAATTCCCTTTAAAGTTATTACTACTACTATATTACTACCATCACAAAGTTTGGAGCACTGTGAAGTTAACTTTGTTCGTTTTGAGGGCTTCACCTCCAACTCCTTCAACTTCTCTATAATTTTCTTTTTTTGTCCCTTGGCCCTCCGAAGATAAGCCACTACAGTGTTTGCAGAGTAGCTCTCCGGCAGAGAGCATCTTCTCTGTAGCTCATCTAATGTGACTAGGTATCTGAAATATCAATGTGTTATGTATGTTATAATGATCTTGAAAAGGTGGAGGTGCTTTATCTTTTAAAAAATCCTCTTTAGATGCACAAGAATACAAAAGAAAGAAGGGTTTGAACCATGGCAATAAGATAATTTATTAACATGCTTTTTCAAATAGATGGGACTTATCTAGAGCATAATATGCTATAATTAAAAACCCATTTAAAGCAAAATAAAGCAAAACTTTTTGCTTTGTGAAAGTCTGATACTTTTAAAGCACTCTCCACCAGGAATCCCCCTGGAAAAGTTGGAAAGGAAAAGTAACAGTACCAATGGGAGAGGCATAGCATGCATTAATTTAGATTAAAATGAATTACTGTCTATTGATAAATAGTGCTTTTCATAGACTCATCTACAGCAGCATAAAATGTCTTCATTCTGGTTTCCTTTATTAATGCAATATTTATAGCATTTATATCAGTGTCAACTGATTCTTTACAAGACAAACAGATCACACTGTTCAGCCGTAACATTAAAACCACTGACAGGTTAACAGTGAATAACATTTTCTAGAGCAAATAAATATTGTAGGAGACTACACCCTTTTCCCTGTTTATTAAGAATATACATTGTATATACATGTAATTAAAAGCACATGCACATGACAAAGAAAGTTTTACTTACCATTAATTTTTTCTCTTGACGGAAATGTTTCTTGAAGACAGAGGGATAGGCTCACAGAAAAACATCTGAAAACATTAGCCTTACCTACAGAGAACATTGGTACCAATCTTAAAGCATCAAATATTAAGATAAAATAAGCTCTCCTGCTCCAAGAGCAACAGCATTACCCTTCCCATACTATCCCAAATGAATTCTCCTGCCCTGAGATCAGCATATAGTAGACTAAAAATAACAGCGATATGAAACTATTGAATACTCCTGCTCTGAGAGCAGCATATAGTAGACTAAAAATAACAGCGATATGAAACTATTGAATGCTCCTGCCCTGACAGCAGCATATAGTAACTAAAAATAACATCGATATGAAACTATTGAATACTCCTGCCCTGAGATCAGCATATAGTAGACTAAAAATAACAGCGATATGAAACTATTGAATACTCCTGCTCTGAGAGCAGCATATAGTAGACTAAAAATAACAGCGATATGAAACTATTGAATACTCCTGCTCTGAGAGCAGCATATATTATACTAAAAATAACCAGGCGATAATGAACCCTATGGACTGCCTCCTGCCCTGAGCGCCTGGAAGTCTGTTTCCGCCACTGAATAAAAAATATAATTCTGTAAGTCATAATAATGAGAAACTTTCTCAAATTTATGACTTAGTATCTCGTTATAATGAAAAACTTTCTCGAAATAACGACTTATTTTCTCATAATAATGACTTATTTCTCGTAATAATGATAAACTTTCTCGTGATAATGACTTAGTTTCTCATAATAATGACAACCTAATCCACAAAAAAAAAGACTTACTCGACGCATGCGCAACGCAATAGTGACAGCACGCTAGCGACATCTGTTAGTCAAAGCCATGCACGAACACCGCAAACATTGCATGTGTTTCGGTAAGTCTAAGAGTGTATATGCCATAGTCTGTCATTAAATAACGATTTCCGAGTAAATTATCTGTCTGTATTCTTTTGTGTTAATATGTACTCACTCTGTCAGATAGTTTATGTCTTCAAAACAATTGCCATACCAATATTTCATTAAGAATCCCGGCAGTTTTATGAAGAATGAAAGCCATTACCCATATAAACTTAATTTATAGATGTTATTTCGTATTTAGTTTTATTAGCTGTCCCTTGCAATGCATCACATGCAATGTTATTGTGTTCCTTCATGGCTTGACCAACAGATGTCGCCTAGGCGGTTGCTGTCACTCTTGCGTTTTGCGCAGGCGTCGGTAAATCTTTGTTTTTGTGGATTAGGTTGTCCTGTATTACGAAAAGTTTCTCATTATATGAGAAACTACATCTTATTAGAGAACTCTAAGTCAGTTATTTCGAGGAAGTTTCTCATATTATAAAAATAGTCATTATATGGAGAAATTAAGTCATTTTTATGAGAAAATAAGTCATTATTATGTGAAAATAAGTCATTATTATGAGAAAGTTTTTCATTATTATGAGAAAATAAGTCATTTTTATGAGAAACTAAGTCATTATTATGAAAATAAGTCATTATTATGAGAAATAAAGGCCTTATTACGAGAAAATTTCTCATTATTATGAGAAACTAAGTAATTATTACGATAAAATAAGTAATTCTTTTCGAGCAACAAGTCCATTATTCGAGAAAATATTCATGTACGTGACGCATTGGCACACATAGTATTTTGGTTGCCACTCAATTTTATTTCGTTTTAAAAACGACATCTTTTCCTCGTTTTAAAAGATTAAGGACATCTTTTTCTCGTACTAAACGATATGTTTTCTGTTAAAAAAACGACTCTTTTTCTCTTTCAACGACATCTTTTCTCGTAATGAGTCTTTTCTCCTCGTATAACGAATGTTTTCGTCCCTTCTTCCCCCCTCTCGTTTAAACTACAGCTTTTCTCTTAAAAAAAGACATCTTTGCCCTCGTATACGAGTGTTTCTGTTAAAACGACATCTTTTCTCGTTAAAACGACATCTTTTCTCGTAATAACGAGATGTTTTCTGTTAAAACGACATCTTTTCTCGTAATAACGAGATCTTTTTCCTCTGTTTAACGACTCTTTTCTCGTAATACTGACATCTTTTTCTCGTTAAAACGACATGTTTTCCCGTTATTATAGATAGGCATATGTATGTAGCGCCTAACACTGCACCGCTGCTGAAGCCCTTTTACCGTCTGACATAAACAAGGATCTGCACACTGCTGGAATTATTGAAATACACTGTTTTAAATGTAGTTTAATGTAATGGTTTTAATTGCAGCGGCATGTTTATTAGGATTAATCTCCAATCTGTCTCCCAGCTAACACAATTACGTAACTGTTACGTAACTGCAACGTAATCTGGTGACCAAAGTTTCGTCGTGGCGACGAGCAACCGGAAAAGTGAAAGGTGCGTATACGTCGCCGCAACGTAACTTTGTGACGTTGCCAGTAAGTAACTGCGACGTCGTGGCAACGTCATGGCGACCTCATGGATCCATGGCCGTGTGTTGGTAACCAGTTCGTCATTTTAATTATTTAATCATTATGGGCGGACGTCGCTAATTTAACTTGTCCTCATTTGCACAAAACTATTTAAGAGACCTTTTCAATGACATATGAAAGACTCGAATTTGATTAATTCAGTTCGTTTATTATAGATAGGCCTATAGAGAAAGCACAAATAACAAAAACATTAAACAGGTTTATAAACATGTAAATGAACAAAGGTTTTCTTCAGAAGCTTGAACATTCTCCACATCTACTCCTCCACGTGTCCCTAAAACAAGAAACATGAAAGAAAGAAAGAACAGGTGAGTGTTTTCCCATTTTAACATTAAAATACACAAGGCAATTAGCACTGAAAGAAGCAGCAATATGTATTAAGCAGATCGTTTTGTGTTAAAATCGCTCACTTTTAAACACTGTCACAAAAGTTACTTTGTGGCGAGGAATAAAGGAAACTTTTTTTGTTTGTTTGTCACAGCGTAACCGTTTAATGTGTCCACGACGAAAGGTAATTTGTCAAGATTTGGTACATATGTTTCACTTATGTTGGGGGTATTTAAAGCCCGAATTATTGTTTAGAACAAACTATTATTTATTTATTTTTAATAAAATATATTCATATGGCAAAAATAGTATAGCAACAGTAGTCTTGTGTGCATGGCAGAATAGCACAATAATAGTGTATAATATCTCTAATTGGCTGAGAGCCCTTAGCAACATTCAAATTGATCTCTGATTGGTTTGCGATACTGATCTGAAGATTAACCTAGCTGTTGAACGTTTGATTTCAAATTGTCTGTAAACGCGGCGATTTGATTTTTTTTTTTATCATTGATGTACACTCACAATCAGCGGTAAGTTTATAATATACTGATCGTATTTTATATCGATAAATACATTTCTATAAAGTTCTTAAGCGTCATCAATTGTCAGTGCATATGTTTGGTACAAATTGCACGGTCATGTTGAGTTTAGTAGATGATGGGTATATTCTAGTTGTTTATAATTGTTACAGAGGTAAGATCTATGTGCTTTTAAAAAGTGCATGTTGTCAATTTCATGTGTAATTTTTCACAGGTGTATATTTTAATGAAGAAATTCTTTTATGACAGTTTTTCACGTGTTCTGGGCCATTTATAATCGTCAGTGTTTTTTAATTTTATACTGCTTCTGTTTGGCTTTTAATTACAGAACATTCTCTGCTTTTCATACCTCAGCACTTTTATTTATGTGCGCCGGCGCATGTTTCAGAGTCTCTGCAATTAAACTTTCTATCTCCTTCTCCCCAAGACCAGCTTTCCATTTCATGACCGCATCTGGAATTCAACAGAAGTCACAGCGTTACAGTATGTAAGTGCCATAACGTTGTTCATGCTTGTTTTATCAGTGTGTTTATTCATATGTTCAATTGTATATAAATTAGATATAAATGTCAAGTGTATAATTTAAATACAATGTATACACTTATAATTTAATTAATCATACTATTTTGTCATACTATAAAAATCATACTAATTAAAGTATCTTTACAGATATGGAAGCTTAGGTACGCAATGCAATATTCAAAATGGCAACGCAATATTCAAAAAGGCATTGTATTTCTGTATTTAAATTTACATTTTCCATTACCCATATGTGCAAAGTTTGGTGTAAAATTAAATTATATAATTTACATTTGCCATTTCCAACAGTAGTCTTAATATATACAAACCCGATTCCAAAAAAGTTGGGACACTGTACAAATTGTGAATAAAAACAGAATGCAATGTGGAAGTTTCAAATTTCAATATTTTATTCAGAATACAACATAGATGACATATCAAATGTTTAAACTGAGAAAATGTATCATTTTAAGGGAAAAATAAGTGATTTTAAATTTCATGGCATCAACACATCTTTAAAATGTTGGGACAAGGCCTTGTTTACCACTGTGTGGCATCCCCTCCTCTTTCTTTAACAGTCTGCAAACGTCTGGGGACTGAGGAGACAAGTTGCTCAAGTTTAGGAATAGGAATGTTGTCCCATTCTTGTCTAATACAGGCTTCTAGTTGCTCAACTGTCTTAGGTCTTCCTTTTTATGATGCGCCAAATGTTTTCTATGGGTGAAAGATCTGGACTGCAGGCTGGCCATTTCAGTACCCGGATCCTCCTCCTACGCAGCCATGATGTTGTAATTGATGCAGTATGTGGTCTGGCATTGTCATGTTGTTAAATGCAAGGTCTTCCCTGAAAGAGAAGACGTTTGGATGGGAGCATATGTTGTTCTAGAAGTTGGATATACCTTTCAGTATTGATGGTGCCTTTCCAGATGTGTACGCTGCCCATGCCACACGCACTCATGCAACCCAATACCATCAGAGATGCAGGCTTCTGAACTGAGCGCTGATAACAACTTGGGTTGTCTTTGTCCTCTTTAGTCCGGATTACATGGCGTCCCAGTTTTCCAAAAAGAACTTCAAATTTTGATTCGTCTGACCACAGAACAGTTTTCCACTTTGCCACAGTCCATTTTAAATGAGCCTTGGCCCAGAGAAAACGCCTGCGCTTCTGGGTTATGTTTAGATATGGCTTCTTTTTTGACCTATAGATTTAGCCGGCAACGGCGAATGGCACGGTGGATTGTGTTCACCGACAGTGTTTTCTGGATGTATTCCTGAGCCCATGTTGTGATTTTCCATTACAGTAGCATTCCTGTATGTGATTCAGTGCCGTCTAAGGGCCCGAAGATCACGGGCATCCAGTATGGTTTTCTTGACCCTTACGCACAGAGATTGTTGCAGATTCTCTGAATCTTTGGATGATATTATGCATTGTAGATGATGATAACTTCAAACTCTTTGCAATTTCTCTGAGAAACTCCTTTCTGATATTGCTCCACTATTTTTCGCCGCAGCATTGGGGGAATTGGTGATCCTCTGCCCATCTTGACTTCCGAGAGACACTGCCACTCTGAGAGGCTCTTTTTATACCCAATCATGTTGCCAATTGACCTAATAAGTTGAAAATTGGTCCTCCAGCTGTTCCTTATATGTACATTTAACTTTTCCGGCCTCTTATTGCTACCTTTCCCAACTTTTTTGGAATGTGTAGCTTTCATGAAATCCAAAATGAGCCAATATTGGCATGACATTTCAAAATGTCTCACTTGCAACATTTGATATGTTATCTATATTCTATTGTGAATAAAATATAAGGTTGAGATTTGTAAATTATTCCATTCCTTTTTTACTCACAATTTGTACAGTGTCCCAACTTTTTTGGAATTGGGTTTGTAATTGGCATGCACATTTGAACACTTTATAAGTTGCAAAATGAAAATGTATAAATCAAATTGATTTGATATGTGTAACATGTTCAAGCAGAAATGGTAGCAAAATGATAATTTAAATGCTATTTGTCCTAAATGCATTTAGACTAACAGTTAGGACACTTAGGATTGCATTTTCATCATGATGCCGTGGGATATTTGTTGCAAAATTCAATTTGAAAATGCATTCCAAGCTGACCACGCCCACCCTCCGTCACTCATTGCTTCAAGGCAGGGATTGGTGGAAGCGTGTTACGCCTGGATCGTTTGAAGCGTGGCGGCTGGAGATTTGATAAGATCGCTGAATTCACTAGATGAAGTGG
>JADLZN010000285.1:0-252847 GCA_018155175.1 Sinocyclocheilus anophthalmus
AAGGCTAAAGGCAGGTGAGTCATATCAGGGTTGGACCAAATCTCTGCATGAAAGTGGCCTGGAAGGGCCAAGTTTGCTGTCCCTGAGTTATAAATTGACATAATCAGTGACCATTTGTGGTAGACTTTCTTTAGTAATCAATGTTCTTGTTTTGTTTAATTTTGTTTTATGTACAGTGTCAGTTAAAGTTCCACTATGTTTTATACATTATAAATTATCGATTGCTGGACATTTAGGTGACTCTCTCGCCAAGTCCTGACATTGTTTTTTGCTCCTGTTTGTAGCTGCAGAGGCAGCTACGCTGTGTGTGTGGTTGTTGGTGTGTGTGTGTGTTGTGTGTGTGTGTTTGTGTGTTTGTTTTTGTGTGTGTGTGTGTGTTGTGGTGTGTTGTGTGTGTTTACTATAGGGCTTTGCTACTGAAGTACCTGCCTGTTTTTTGATTAATAATCTAAGAAAGGGGGTTTGACTCTAGAGTAGGTTTTGCTCTGCCAGACATAGTGTTTTCATGAGTTTAGACCTGCTCTGACACCTGAAAATATAAACTCTTCTTCTTACACGATCAAATTGTATTATCAATTTCATCATGATTTAACGAATGCGTACCTCCCATGAGTGTTATAGGCTGTCGCGATAACCGCAGTACTGCACTATTGACGAGCAAACCGCAGAGGAATGCATGAACCGCAGCAACTGCGATTTTTGCGTGTTTTATTTTTTCGTTAGGTTATGCCCTTCTCGTTTTACACTTAGTGCATGTGTAATGAATATTAAATAAGTTAGTAATGATAACAATGTGTACAATGCTGATTTGTAGAGGCTCTGTAGATTTGCACTTAAGCCTAAACAGACAGTGAATGAGAGGGAGATCGACTGAGCGTGTGCGATTACTTGCGTTTGTCCTCCAGGCCGAGTCATATATTTGTGAAAATAGGTTGTCATGTCCAAGGAAAGCGAAATCTCTGTCTTAGCATCGACGCATAGCTGTTCAGCTGAGCCTTCTAAGTGTGCGCCTCAAATTAAAGGGTTCATATGATGCCATTTCAATTTTTCCTTTCTCTTTGGGAGTGTTACAAGCTCTTGGTGCATAAAGAAGATTTTTAAAGTTGCAAAGACTAAAGTCTAAATTCCAAAGAGATATTCTTTATAAAATTTGAGAGTCAGCCACGCCTTCCTAAAACGTCTCATTCTAACACGCCCCCAACATATCTGCGTCGTTATGTGGGAAGATTTGCATAACGCCGCCCAAATGTTCACGCAAAGAAAGAAGGCATAACTTTTATTCTCGCTGTTGCCGCCGCTGCCATGTTGTGGAGTCGCTGTGTGTTTCGTTGTGAAAGCGAAACTACTTTGTTTGACCTTCCAAAAGAGGACATGACTAGAAATCAGTGGTTAAGTTGTATTAACACTGTTCCAGAACAGTTCAAACCCAAATATTCGAGGTGTGCTGCACATTTTATGGAGGATGGATGAGGACTGTTTCCTGAACCACTAGCCTAATGCGTCTGTGGCACAAAGGCTGTTCTATAAACTTGGCAGTTCCACCAACTTTGCCAGGCAGTCTGGCGCTCGGACTCCCGCCTAAGTACGTTTTTTATATTTAAATAATTTGCCACTGATGATTCAAACGCGAGTTTTGAGCAGTGTAGAGTAGGCTTGTTGTTTGTTGTTTCTCCGATCCTAAATGCAGACATGGTTTTATGTTTATGCAGCGCGATACGCAACGCGTAAAAAGTCAGTATAAGTCATTATAATCAGTAATTATGTCCACACTGGATGCAACAAAAACCTCGTTTATAATGGGTTTTAATTTTTTTGTCTCGTCTCGTGGATTCCGGATCGCGAACGAATCTTTCAATTTACTGGATCTCTTAGTGAACCAGTCAAACCAGTTCACCAAATCGATCTGAATCGTTTGAAACGGTTCGCGTCTCCAGTACGCACTAATCCACAAATTACTTAAGTTATTCGGTTTATAAACGTGCCTGACACTCCCTCTGACGCGAAATAAACCAATATGAATAACTTGTTATTCAGTTACTCCTAACAGTACATTGACTGAACAGCTAAAAGAGAACCGATGATGGGATGCGCACGAACAGAGCAGTTAGACTGAGTCTCGTGTTGAAATGGCAGACTTGCTTACTAGCCCAGTTACACCAGTCATACTGCATACTATTTTTTAAGAATAGTGTGTGAAACAGTATACAGTAAGCAATAAATGTTTCAGAGTAGTATGCGTAAGTGCTGTCACATGACAAACACTGAACATTAATTCAGCACAGCTGTTGAGGCTGTTACCTTACAAATAACTAACCGTTTTTTTTTACAAAGGCTTGTTAATAAGGCTTCATATTAGTAAACAATGCTATATTGCCCAATTTAACTAATTTCATAATTGATTAACTTTACATATTGGACAGAACTAAATCAACACTGAGCTGTCTTTATTGATATTTTTGGTAGTTACACTAAGTGGCGATAGTAACGTGTCTCTTCTATTAACACTTGGGCCTCATTTATCAATCTAACATAGAAACGAGCGCAGATCTGTGCGCAAAAATCAACTTACGACAGAGTTCACGTATGATTCATGAAACATTCGTATGCTGCCAATCTCATCGTACGAATGATCATATGTTGAAAAAATGTGGCGCCAGAAAACAATCGTCATTTGAATATCACGCCCCTAAAACACCCTGGTTTAGAAGCCTCGCCCCTAGAGTTTACTACACGGAGAAACGAAACCCGCAAAAAGAGGAAGTAATCTCGCTAAAGATAAATTGATCTTACTCCAAAAACACCCGTTAAACTTGTAATTGCAAACATTTAGGCTACATTAATATATGTAATTTATAATACTGGTAAATATAAACAGCCTATTTGTTCCCCTCACTCTACAACAAATATTTTAATTTTAACGGTATTCAGAACAGAACAAGAATGGAAAATAAGTAGTTATAAAATTATATTTTTAAGTGTAAAATAAAACACAAATTAGGCTATATTGCATTCATTATAAACAGCATACAAATATCAAGAAAACTGAAACGCATTGGGCTCACGCGCCTGTCTCATACCACAAGAATCCAAATGTTTCCATTTTTTCCATATTTGTAAGATTTGTTTGCATGACTATTATTTATTATGTAGCCTAAACTTGGCTTTATACTTCACTCATGTTCTATTATCCATGTAAAATCCTTCACATGTGCAAAAATGTTTATTGTTTGGGGCGCTGCACGCTGATTTTACAGAGGACCTTTTTAAAATAAACAGTGTAACTTATGTTTGGTTGACTGCATTTTCGTTTGATGATGAATGGCTGAAATGTCAGGCAACGGTAGAAATAATGTTGTTTGTGTGTGCGTTAGGCACCTGTGCGATTAGATGGATTAAATCAAATAAAGATATAAATAAAAATCAAATGCATTGAGTGTCACAAAAACGAGCACAACCTATACTTGTTGCACATAAATAAACATTTTTGCACATGTGAAGGATTTTACATGGATATTAGAACATGAGTTCCAAATACTTATTTTACCGAGGAATTTACCAATTATTCTTTAAAAATCCTACAATGTGATTTTCTGGATTTTTTTCCTTCTCATTTTGTCTCTCATAGTTGAGGTATACCTCAACTATGAGAAAATTACAGGCCTCTCTCAGCTTTTTAAGTGAACCTTGCCAATTGGTGGCTGACTAAAATACTTTTTTTCCCCACGGTACCTCAAATTTCAGCCAATGTAGCGGTAATCCTGCATTCCAGCATACAGAAAATCACATACTATTCACAGTATACAGCACACATACTGCATTATATGGTGTATCCATTACCGAACGAGCTTCTGTACTGATTTCATCAGTGTAACTTGTTATACCTTTAGCAGAGTCTGGCGAATATCGTAGGTCCCTCCGATATTACATGCAATACAGAAATTTGCATACTATGCACACTACATACTGGCACTGCAGAAATAGTAAGAGTAGGATGATAGTATGGCATTTCGAACACCAGCCTGAGTCTGTCCTGCTGGGAGACGCATCACAATATGTAGGGGGCGTAACATTTCCGTCACACACTTGAGGTATTCGGCGAATCACAACGCACTGGATAGCTGGCCGATCACAGCACACCTCGCTTTTTTAGACGATGAGCTTTGTAAAAATCGACGCGTTTCAGAAAGGCGGGGCATAGATGAGAAAAAATAATGTACAGTATTTGAAAAATAATGTGTTTTTTTTTTATCTTAAACCGCATAAACGCATTTCATTACACTAAATACACAAAATAATGTTTTTTTTTTAGCAACGTCATATGACCCTTTAAAATTATTTCCAACAGTGTGTTTCATTACGTCTTCTTTGATGAATTACATCACCGTTTTTGAACGTGGAGTTGATGACAGTCACGTTCCACCAACCTTGGGCGCAACCCTGTACATGCACTGACTGACAGCCCTTTCTAGAACGCGCGCGGTGGAATATCATCGAAAGTCCTTCTTGTCCAGTCAGATATTAGAAATCATATTCAACTCGGCTAACCTGTTTCGGCATATGGCTAACGATTTTTATTGGCAGTTTTTCATTTTCTGTTATGTGGACCGTTATTTTGTCATTCTCTTCACTTCCTGTTTCAACGCTATTTAGTTTCCGTTTCATTGTCTTCTGAATATGACCTCATTAGTTATATCATAACACATACACACACAAATTATATATATATAAATATATATTACAGATATAACAGTCATCTCAATAAATTAGATTTCGTGGAAAAGTTCATTTATTTCAGTAATTCTCAAATTGTGAAACTCGTGTATTAATTAAATTCAATGCACACAGACTGAAGTAGTTTAAGTTTTTGGTTCTTTTAATTGATTTTGGCTCACATTTAACAAAAATACACCAATTCACTATCTCAACAAATTTTAATACTTCATAAGACCAATAAAAAATGTTTTAGTGAATTGTTGGCCTTCTGGAAAAGTATGTTCATTTACTGTACATGTACAGTAAATGAACATACTTGGTAGGGGCTCCTTTTGCTTTCATTACTGCCTCAAATTCTGCTTGGCATGGAGGTGATCAGTTTGTGGCACTGCTGAGGTGGTATGGATGCCCAGGTTTCTTTGACCGTGGCCTTTCATCTCATCTGTATTTGTTGGTCTCTTGTTTCTCATTTTCCTCTTGACAGTACCCCATAGATTCTCTATGGGGTTCAGGTCTGGTGAGTTTGCTGGCCAGTCAGGCACACCAACACCATGGTCATTTAACACTTTGGTGCTTTTGGCAGTGTGGGCAGGTCCCAAATCCTGCTGGAAAATGAAATCAGCATCTCAAAAGCGGGTCAGCAGAAGGAAGCATGAAGTGCTCCAAATTTCTTGGTAAACGGGTGCAGTGACTTTGGTTTTCAATAAACACAATGGACCAACACCAGCAGAGGACATTAACCCCAAATCATCACAGACTGTGGAAACTTAAAACTGGACTTCAAGCAACTTGGGCTATGAGCTTCTCCACCCTACCTTCAGACTCTATGACCTTGGTTTCCAAATGAAATACAACTTGCTCTCATCTGAAAAGAGGACTTTGTACCACTGGGCAACAGTCCAGTTCTTCTTTTCTTTAGCCCAGGTAAGACGCCTCTGACGTTTGTCTGTGGTTCAGGAGTGGCTTAAAAGAGGAATACGACAACTGTAGCCTAATTCCTTTACACGTCTGTGTGTGGTGGCTCTTGATGCCTTGACCTCAGCCTCAGTCCATTCCTTGTGAAGTCTCAAATTCTTGACTCGATTTTGCTTGACAATCCTCATAAGGCTGCGGTTCTCTTGTTTGGTTGTGCATCTTTTTCTTCCACATTTTTTTCTTCCACTCAACTTTCTGTTAACAGTCTTGGATACAGCACTCGGTGAACAGCCAGCTTCTTCGGGAAGGATGTTTGTGGCTTACCCTCCTTGTGAAGGGTGTCAATATTTGTCTTCTGGACAACTGTCAGATCAGCAGTCTTCCCCATGATGGTGTAGCCTAGTGAACCAAACTGAGAGACCATTTTAAGGCTCAGGAAACCGTTGCAGGTGTTTTGAGTTGATTAGCTTATTGGCACGTCACCATATTCTAAATTTGTTGAGATGTTGAATTGGTGGGTTTTTGTTAAATGTGCCAAAATCATCACAATTAAAAGAACCAAAGATTTAAACTACTTCAGTCTGTGTGCTTTGAATTTATTTAATACACGAGTTTCACAATTTGAGTTGATTACTGGGACAATAAAATGAACTTTTCCACGACATTCTATTTATTGAGATGCACCTGTATATACGTATGTATTCTGGTGTAATCCCGCAACCGTGCTATTGAGGCCACCAAAGGACCGCAAGAAATTCCCACCTCCCACCATGCACCGCGACAGCCCTAGTTGGTTAAATGAATAACTATCGTGCAATTGTTTGCATCTACAAAATGCAGCAATACAATTTGAACTCTGACACAATAAGTCACAAATATTCAATAACTCTGTTCCAAAATCTAGTATACTGCATTTTAAGACACACACCGGACACCAATATACCTTTCAAAGTAACTCTAAAATAGTTGGATGACAGCAAGGTAGCTCACTATGTTCTGGAACAAAACCTATTTAAGTGAAAAGAGACAGTTATAGAATGGCGTACTACAGGGCTCTGTATTAAGGATAAACTGTTTTCCGATCATGTTGTTATGTGTACTTGCCAGGGTATGCAAGAGCAGGTGACTACCTGTCAGACTCTGGCCACAGTGAGATCTCCTCACGCTCCAGTCTGGTGAGCACCTCCTCCCTGGACATGGGGCAAGATGAACGCAGACATCGATATGGAGGAATGGCTGGGGAAAGCCAGGGCAGTGGCCACCGTCTAGAACGCAGGGCTACTGCTGATCCTGACCAGTACAGCTTGGGGTAAGCATTACTCTTTTAACTAGTTGGAATATTTCCTGAATAACTAGTCAATTAATCAGTCTAAAGGAACCCTGGGTTAATTAGGCTGATTTTGCACTAATCTGAACCTGTTCAGACGTTTCTCAGGCAGTATTTACATAAGACATGTTCTTGTGTTTAAAAGCAGATAGTCGGAGCACATTAGAATGAATTCAGGGTTCTTGAGAAGTATGAAACTATTTATTTTGAAAGATGCATAGTGTTAAAAGTACGCCACTTGTAGTGGGGTAGTCAAAAATAAAGCGTGTTTTATTATGCAAACTGGAAATACCAGAACAAGTCAGAGCAATTCTATATTAAGTTGTCAAACTCACTAATGGACAAGTCTTTTATTGGACAACTGGTTGACCATCATGGCCTAGTCCTGGCAATGTAGGGTTTCAATTAAATCCTTCTGGATCCTTCTACCCTTTCTTTGTTCAGGTCTTACTCATCAATGCAGGACTGCCGGGGTCTGTATGCTGGTGCCACTGTGCTGTCTTCCCCCAGCTCAGAGGAGCTTACCCAGGACCAGGGCGACCGGGTGTCTCTCGATGCTGCTGATTCTGGTCGTGGCAGCTGGACTTCATGTTCCAGCGGCTCCCATGACAACATTCAGACCATGCAGCAGGGTCGTAGCTGGGAAGCACTTGCAGAGGGTGCGGGGCTTTGGGGAAGCAGAGGAAGCTGGGCATCTGCCTGCTCCTCTTCATCCTCTGCAGCATGTTGGGGCGAGGACTCTGAGGGTGACACGGGCACCATCAAGCGAAGAGGAGGGAGGGATGTGACCACAGACCCAGAGACCAGCAGCATCACCTCTACTGGTTCAGAAGAGTCCAGACAGCACAGTCGACGCCCCTCACCCATCACTGCAGGCAACACCAAAGCTGTGATCAGTAAGAGTCGCCACATGAACCAGGTTTAAAGGAATAGTTCACCCAAAAATGACAATTCTGTTGATATTTACTATTTACCTTCATGTTGATCCAAAGCCTTATGCTCTTATGTTAATATAACACAAAAATGAGAAGCATCACACAGCTTTTTTTCCAGTAACATTTAATAGTAAACATAGTTACTTATCATAAAAATAGTCCAAATAGCCTGTGGGCTAAGCTTTATGAAGCCATAAAATAACTTTCTTTGAGGAACATTTCAAAAAGCTGTTATTCACAGACAATTTTGCCCAAATTACGTATATGATGCCTTTGGCTATTCATGCGAGTTTGTACTGCACACTTTGATGTCAAACTTGATGCTTGGTGTTTTATTTTACTTGAAAGATGTGGTGGGGGAAAGATTTTCATTTGTGGGTAACTATTTTAAGAGTAACTACAGCAAGTTATGTGTCCTAACCTATTTGTTGAGTGTTTCAGTTTTTCAAGTGCTGAAGTCATGATTTTTGCATGGAAAAACACATTCCCAATGATTAAACTAACATCTGAAAATGAAACTCTGCTCCTGGTTGAGAAATACATGAACCTTAAGGATATAGACAACCTCACTTAAATTACTTAATTGTCATGTTGAACACTACAAGGTGGAACAGGACAACAAACTACCTACAAAAGTGGTCCTTCCTGATCTAGTGCATGTCTGCATGTGTCCGTCCACGTGTGTGAGAAGCATTACGGATATTAAACGGAACTGTGGTGTCCGTCTCCTCCCTCAGCACGGAAGGACGGCCGTTACCGGGACCCTCCGCCAACTCCGCCGGGCTACACTGCACTGACCATCATCGACGTAACCGAGGGCACAGCTCACTCAGGCAGGAGACCCCCGGACTACACCACCGCCTTGCAGCGCTCCCGTCTTGTCACACATTCCCCTGACTCCCAGCAGCCCCCAGCTGCAGGAAAACCCACCCAATCGCCGGACCCCCGGGGCCGAGAAGTGGAGGAGGCAGAGGAGGTGGAAGAGGAGGGTGAGTGCTTGTCTCCCAAACTCAGAGATCAGAGGAGGAGAGGGCCACACACAGCAGTTCCCCCCAGGCCATGAGTTACATACACCACCCCAACAGGAAGGTAAAACATCCCAAACTCCAGTTACTTCCACATTCACGCACTCACGCACTTCACTCACACTCACATACACCAGTCACGGTCTCTGCATGCCAGGAGGACCGCTCCTTCACCTGTCCACCATCACCAACCAAGCATCTCACACAGTGCATGTGTCACCACGGAGACAGCCTGCCCCCCATCGCCGTGGCAACATCCCAGTCATTGCTCCCTGCTCTGCCGTGTGTATTGGCTGTCACCCATCAGTGCTCACAGGAAAATCACTAGATCTGCCATAATAAATGCTTGAACACATGATAGAGCCTGAAGTCATGTTTGTGTTGTCAGGCAGCACATGAAATAGCATTAGTACTTATCAGCACAAAGATCCTGAATTGGGGAATTGTCATTTTATTAATTTTCACAGTAGTAGTCTTTCCCGTCTTGTCATGTTTGTCTTTGGTACGGTAAGGCCAGAGCATATTTTATTTCCTTATTATATTTAGTGGTATGTCTATGACTTTGTTCCAAATCCCAGTGCATTTCCTACCCTAGCCAGCATTTTTAGGCATCCAAAATTGCACAACTATGCTGCCTTACATTTTTGCTAAAATCAAAGTCAGTTATACATGTAATCTTTGTAGGGAAGGTAATCCCAGGATCCTCTAAGACCCGTTCTGTGAAAACTTTCCTTCCAAACTGGCGTAGTTTAGCGAATCTTGATTATACATTCGTATTTATAAATGTATTACATTTATATATTTATAAAATTATATAATATATGATATAATACACAACTCTTAAAATGTTGAAGCAAATTTTCAAATAGACAGCATCTTTATCAAATTGCATTTTTGAAGTATAAACAACATTCTCACCTGAAAAAAACTCTTAAAGGGGTCCTATTATGCTTTTTCACTTTTTAAATTTTAGTCAGTGTGTAGTGTGTATGTTTGGGCATAAAAAAGATCTAGAAAGTTACAAATCTCAAAGTCCACTCCAAAGGGAGATATTTCGTTTTTTAAAAATCCCTTTTCAAAAAATACAAGGAACGGCTCGTTTGGACTACAGCGTTTGTTTTCCGGGCTTTGTGATATCACACAGTGGCTCATTAGAATATCATTAAAATAATTCCCTCCTATAGAAAACTCGCAATGGTGGGTGGGGGAGGGGGCAAGGTTGTGGTTAGAACGATTGGTTGAGTGAGTGCATCAGACGAGACGACGAAGAAGAAGTTCTGCTGCAGAGTTAGTGCATCAGAAAAAACGAAGAAGAGCTGCTGTGCTGTAGCGTAAAATTTTCGGCATGTCTAGAACAATTCTTACAAGTACAACACGACGTAGCTGGGCACTGCTAATGATAGACGCCGAACGGTGCCGCTGGTGTGCTACACTCATAGAAAATAATGTTTTTGAATTTTAAAGATGTGGCGCGACGCCGACGCTGCTCTTCTCGTCCAGTGTGCGACCGCCTGAAACAAAGGTTTTTTTTCACCTCCGTGCCCAAACGTCTTTGTTTGAGCTTCCGAAAGCGGATGATGTCAGGAAACAGTGGTTGCAATTTATTTTTTAACTCTGTTCCTGAGCATTATAACCCCAATTTGCTATTGTGTGCTGCGCATTTTACTGAGGACAGCTTCCACAACATGAGGGAGTACAGTGCCTGCCGGATTTGCCAAAAAGCTTTTGTTGAAAGACGGAGCAAGGGGCGTGGCAGGACTGAAACACCGTCTAAGCTGTTCGCCAATCACAACACACTGGGACAGCCAACCAATCACAACACATTTTGTTTTTCGGAAGGCGGACCTTCATCAAAGCCGGAACTAATCGAGCCGTTTGTGCCAGGATGGGGAGAAAGGTATTTTAATAATGTAAATTATGTGAAAAATAATGCTTTTTTTCGAACCACCAAGCATGAGAGCATGTTCTAGTACACCCCCAAAACAAAATCAAGACTTTGTAAAAGACAATAGGCCCATTGCAATATTTATTATTTATAAAAGTGTAGTGGATTTGGGTGTTCGCCATGACACTTGATGTGAGAAATACTCTGCAAGCGGAGTGAAACAAACAGTGAAAAAGTTGGAGTTCTGTTATGCATCTGCTTCTCCAGTATGACGATTTAATCGGTCTTTACTGCATGGCTCTACACTTTTAGTTCACTGCTCAATGCAACGATACCTTCAAAATGGCGCCTCGGTGACGTCACGCATAATAAACGCACGTGACTGACAAAGACTGATATCGCACCTCTGGAAAAGGCTCTCAGCCAATCAGATTCGAAAACCAGAAAGAATTTTATATGTATGTTAAATCTCCTCTCTCTCCTTCTCATCTCTTCTTCCATTTCTCTCCTCTCATCATTCCTCTCTCTTCTCTCTCTCTCTCTCTCTCTCTATATTATATATATAATATATATAATATATAGTTTTTGCTAAACTACTCATATACTAACATTTTTATCTTAGTTTATTTTAGCACTACTGAAAACTATTTCTGCCTTATTCAAAATTAGCTTTTTAACAGTTATGGTTAGTGAAGTCACTTGTGAATGACGTAAACATTGCCGCCTGTGACGCATTTCAGATCAGCCACTATTTCAGTTAGGATGCTGTTTTCACACTATGTTTGTTAGCGTAATTTGAGCCCCATTTCCAGTCTATCTGCCATGTTGCTAATAAATTTTTTTAGCATTGCATTATTTGGTTCCAATCAGTGGTGTGCTTGCACCATCAATATGAGTATTCCTGTGATTACAATACTAGTGGCAACTGTTTGCTAGGTAGCAGTTCAGTAGAAGACAATACACGTTTTATTCCAGTTTTGGTCCTTTTGCTATTACTACCAAAATTTTATATGCACAGAACTGCACTTGCATCTGTTTACTAGGGATGTAACGATTAACGCTAACCGCGAGCCGGTTGAAAATAGATTCAAATATGTTACGATTCAAATCGGTTGAGATGCTAAACAAATCGCGATTCAATTAGGGGTAGGAGTTAGGAGTTTATATGATGTATGTCTGAGGGGAACTTACTGTCTTTAGAAAAGTTTAGATGTTTTTTTTTCTTTTCATCTTGCCTCTGTATAATGCATATTAAAGTTCATCAGTGCAGCGCTGCTTTGTTTACAGCGGAAACCAAGCGCCACCTGCTGGCAGAGAGTGAATCTGCGTCTCATTCTGCTCTATTGTTTCTGTTTCATGCAGATATTTTTTGTTTCACAAAACTGAAGTTAAATCATTCTGTTTTTGCTTCAAATTTCGAAATTATACAATCTAATTTAGATTAAAAACTGCTCATGTTGCATGTATGCAGCATCCTTGTTTGGATCATGATTAAAATGCAGTGGTTGCCTCTCATTTTAAATGTTAAGAGCACAGACAAAGCCTTATTTTTGTTTATATGAAGAGATTATTTTATTTGTGTAACTTATTTATTTGATTTGGGGTTTGTTTTAAAATTTCAATTTTGTTTTGTTATTTACATTATATTTAAATTTTGTAATTTAGCAGATGCTTTTATCGAAAGCGACTTACAAATGAGGACAAATAGAAGCAATCAAAACCAAAAAAAAAGAGCAGTAATATGCAAGTGCTATATTAGTATATTATTATAGTGTTATATTTCAATTTCACAAAGAAACATGCAGCATTTTTTTCAAGCAATAATGAAAGTACACATTTTGTTTATAATTTGTCTTAAATCTCATTTTGTTAAAGAGAAAATTGTGTTGTGAAATCAGTATCGTGAATCGCATTGTATCGTGTGTTGAGTGAATCGTTACATCCCTACTGTTTACTGCAAATGCAGTGTAAGAGATGTGGAGTTTGTGACGCCAAAGGCAGTTTCTGCTGAGACAATGAGTAATGAGAAATGCACATTATCAATAACAGTTCACTTTCACATGTCACTCGGGTTTGGATCAGAGCCTGTGTGTTTAGGTGATTGTCCTTGATGCTCACAGAGATTCTCTCTTCTTCTTCCAGAGGATGAACAGGTGTCTGCTGTTTGAAAGGGGGCGACACTGGCTGCACTGCTGCATTGACCGATGGCCCACATCGGGCATTCACAGGTCAGACAGACCATCCAATCTACATCTTGCCGGCACTGCCTCTCTCCCTCCTCGATGGATTCATCTCCCTGCCCTGCCTTAATGCATCATGGGGGGTTTAATGCCCTGCATGCTTAAAAAATACTGTGAAGAAAGGAGACGAGCAAAAAAATCATTTATTTGGCACTTTGGAGAATGGAAAAATAAACTGAACTGAAACTCAAACATGGCGCTTTGACATTCACACACAAAAAACAAACTACTGTTAACGGTTTTCTTCAGACAATTCCCTCTTTCCTTCTGCTTAAAGGTCACATGAAGGTGTTTAGTAGTTCCCCTCAGCACTTTTTAACTGTTTTTAAGGTGTAAACTGATGCACACAATCAACATTTCAGTCACTCGATTCTGGACATGCAGTTTGGATGGCGAAAAAGGCTCGAGTACAGTTAACCACCCTTTTTCACATCATTCCTGATGACAACACTCATATCTGTGTGGTTCAATATAACAGTATTATATTTGCAGAAGCACGACCTGAAGGACATCTCTTCTACTGGATGACTATGAATGGAGTTCACATTGATTCCTGACTTACGTAGCACACCAATTTAATATGGAAGGTGTTTTGTGAGAGGAAACAATGCTAAGTGAAGCCTTAGTGAGTGATTTTACTGGTTTTTGGCTTTTTAGTGGGTTTGAGAGCTATAAGAAAGTATGACTGAAACATCAGGTTTGGTCAAAGGCCTATAACAAACATAATTCAAAAACAAAAGCCTGAATAAATATGCATCTGTTGGTAATCGAGGAGCCAAAGTCCATTAAAAGTGAATCAGTTCAGCTACAAGAAGCTCATCTTATATGTGAGCAGGCGGGTTTTATCAGTTCAGCGCCACTCCAGCTTCAAAAGCTAATTGAAGCATTTGCTAATTGCTGTGGGGTACAACATCAGTCGCCCCTGTTGGTTAAGGTGAGGACTGCAGGCTACTCAGGCAAATGAGGCCGTCTTATTCGGGTGCTACTTCCTTCCTCTCATTAAGTGAAATCATTAAGAAGTTGGTGAAAAATGGTGGCTTTTGTGTTGAGTTTTTCTTTACGAGGGCTGAACATGTCATGCATGTTTCTCCTGGAGTGGGCCTTGATCTAACTACCACTGCTGCACAACAGCTTCCACGATCACTCGCAGGAACTCAACTGAAACGTGCTTTTGAGACTCCGGTGGGCCGGGAACACGCAAACCCACCCGAAGTCCGGCAGTCAGAGCAGAACTGAGCCGGTGGGAGCACGTCACTGTTATTCTTTCATTTTAATCACTGAGTTAAGCTGATCACATTGATCAGTAGTTAGAAACAATAGACTAAAGAAGAAAAAAGAAGTTTGCAGTGTTTTCCACTGTACTCTGTAACATCACTACTTCAATGTTGTTGTTTTTTTCTCTAGTTGCTTGTATGTTTGTTTGTTTTTGGCTCCCACACATTTTTTTTTTATAATAATGGTTGCGGATACAGTTGTTAATAAACAACACATTTGTAACTAACTATATCGACCATCTGCTACCACCTATTTTTTTTATTTTTTATTAAATATTCACGTTTTGGCAAGCCAAGATGAGTCGCTTGTTTTGCAAAATAAGTTGCACAAATTGTACAAGCATAAATACAACAAGGTAAATAGTAGTAGGTAGCTGTTCTGCTACTCTGTTTATGTGATGTCAAGTGAGACGTGTACATTTAGCTGGTGAAGATTCTCTCTTTTTTGACTACTTTTACCTGTACGTCTTTTACAAAGACAATTGGTGGAGTATGCATTTGTTCTTATTTTTTGTCTTTCTTTTTGTTTTGTATTTTTAATACAATAATTGTAAATATTGGTTATATTTTTGTTGAATTGTAGAAAAGTATGATGTTTATGCCTCAACATCCAGTTTATATGAAGCTGGGAATCAATAATTCAACAAAAAATGATCCACTTATTCGGTTTTAAATGCAATTGTTATTATTATTAATTATTATTATTATTATTATTATTATTATTGCTCTTCTTTTGTTTTGTTGATTGTGCATTAAGGTTTTTGTTTTCAAACATTGTTTTAAATGACCTCTGGCACCATCTAGTGTTTGCACAAGATAAGACATGGAAGTAACTTGAAATGTGTATCTCATACTTTTCTAACTGAAAACTGTTTGTTGGGGTTAATAAAAGACATCCGTATCTATGTACTGTTCAACACTGTTTGCTTTTTCAGTGTTTCTTCAGAGGCTTTGATGAGCCAAAGAGGATAAACTGGGTCATGTACACAGTGATTTCACGTTACTGAGCATGATGCACTGCGAAACCTAATCACAGTATCACGTTTTAGATACTAAGGCAAACATCAGACCTGCCTCCCAAGATGACCAACCCATTCTTTGGTTAGTCCAGGTAAGGTCAGATTTTCACAGCTGGTGTGGGGTGAGTTGTGGGGAAAGAGCAAGCAATAATGCCTTAGTAAGCATACTAAATATGCAGTTATAAATCTTGAAATGTTAACTGTACTTTTATTGTATAGTTAATTGAAGTTTTTCTCAAATCACATTTTGTAGCGGTATGCATGTTGTCCATTATCTGCCATGATAAAAAAACTTATTTCACATTTCTGACTTTGTTCTTGACAGTTGGGTAAGTTTTTTCTCGCAGTTGCATGTTTATATCTCACAATTCTGAAAAAAATGTCATGCATTGTGAGAACAAAATTAGAATTGCAAGACAGATAGTCGCAATTACCTTTTAATTTTTTTATCCCATGGTGGAAACAAGCTTCCATGAGTTTCAGAGGTTTTAATTTTCCTGGTATATCAAACCCCTTTATGGGTAGTTTTCTGTCCTCTGTTGAACATGATAGGATATTTTTGAAAATATGAGCAACCAAACTGTTGTGGACCCCCATACTCCATATGGAAAAAATACTATGAATTGATGGGGACCATATTGTTTTGGTTAACACTGTTTTTAAAATATCTGTCATCAGTACAAAGAAATCCCTACACCGTTTGGAACAACTTGAGTAACGAGGAAGAATTTTATTTTTAGGTGACTATCCCTCTTAACTTTCAAATAACTGCATTTTTTCCAAATGTTTTAGAGTCAGATGAATATTCAATGTGTATGTTTTCAGGGAAACGATTTTTAGATAAACTAATTGTCTCACATTAAACCTGGATCTCTCAAATCACCACCACTTAATTGGACTATGCTCTCTCCTCTCCACCTGTACTGGTGTGTGGTGAAGCGCACTGGCCTGTTGTCCTGTGGCTGCCGTCGGAATCATCCAAGTGGATGCTGCCAACACTGTGGTGGTTTGAGGAGAGACCCCCCCCACATGATTGTAAAGCGCTTTGGGTGTACAACAATACACAATAAAGCGCTATATAAATGCATCATTCATTCATTCTTCCATCTTTCCATTACTTTCTTTTCATCTCTGATTTGCTATTGCATGTACAAATTGCACCTTAATGGATGTGAAGCAAAATGCCACAACTGATGTGTATTTCCTAAATGAACATCCTGAAGGTTTTAGGTATGATTAGGTTCCATTGTTTAATTTAAATTCTGCATTAGGTTTCCTTTGCCTTTGCCATGACATTCAGCTGTGCACAAGAATTAATCCAAGATGTGACACTGCCTTTGTCGTGCTGATGATTAATCACCTTTTCCTGAAGCTCCACCTCTTTTTCATTTTATTCTTTAGAATAGTATAAAGGGTACAATTACAGGATAAAATAATAAATTATATATTATGTCTATTCTAATATTATACACCTGGTAGGGGCTCCAGTGGGAGTCTGTTATCATGTCCTGTCAGAGTGTTTTACATTCACATTGCTTGACATTCAATTTAACAGAAGTGAAAATTTGAGGAATTAATATATAGTTTTGATGAGCTCAAGGGCACCTGCTACACAGCCACTCTGGCCCACGTGAATATGTGCTCCATATACACGTTATTCGCCTCTCTCCTGATTTCCATGGAGGCCAATGAATAATTACAGTCGAAACCCCTTTCCATTCCTGCTATAGGTGTGAATAATGCCTGTAAACATAGGGGAAGTGACTAAATTAAATGTCAAAGATGACAGCATCTATAACACTAGAGTCAATGTTATGTAACAATGTTATGGAATAACCAAGTTAAGTAACTTTTTCTATTGATTTTTAGCTAACTTATTTAGCTACAATGTAACGTGTGGTGCCGAAATCCCATTATATTATAACTCTCCTGCTTGTCACTTCTGTGTTTAGGGGTAAGATTAGAATTTGTAGTTGGTTTTGGAGACGGGAACCAAATCGGATAGTCTCCTTAGTGTATGAACCAATCAAAAGCAGAGGAGTCATAATCCGATGTTGAAGAGTCCGATTTTGGAAAAGCATTTGTTGTTCTGCAGAGACCTACAGTGACTGACTACACAGAGGGGGAGATTTTTCAGCTGTTCGAAACTTTAAATCTCACTCTGTTTCACAAAGGTATGGCTTGAGAAAATGGATCATTTGGAATCCTTTTATAGTGTGTGTGTGTGTGTGTGAGAGAGAGATACTTTGTTGTGTACTTTGCTTATGTGTTTATAGTCAGACTTAAGTTAGGAGTGTGGGGCCATCTGATTACAATATAATAATAGGCAAAAAAAAAGTCCTAAACAAAATGCATACATTTATAATGCATCATTTTTTGAGACTTGAAACCTACCCTGCTCAACATTTTGACTTTCTACTGCAGTGTTTGCTCATGTTTGTTTCTTTGTGTGTGATTCTATCTTTCTCACACACACAGACACTAAAGAGCATCTTTAATTTCAATGACAGCAAGATAATCTGATCATCTAAACAAATGAGTTTGCATGAATAATGTAAATAATAATCATATAAAACATATTTGATTATTGACTAGAAATAGTGCAAAATCTTAAAAGTCTTTCTTTTCAAACTATTTGTCTTTTCACATGTAACAGTGTAATGTTACATGTGAAACTAACTAACATCCATTTAACAGCTTGTTGGGCAGGATGGTGTGCTTTTGAATGTAGATACTTCAAGTTTTTCAACAACCCTCAAATCTGGGTTGAAGCCGAGGTATGATGCATAATGTGGCCAAAAAAAAAAAAGGTAAATACAACTGAAGCTTTGTCTAAATATCTCCACCGCTACAGAAAATCTGTTTGGACTTTTGATGGGAACTGTTTGTTATGTCACAAATACGTTCAGTTAGTTTCTGTTATCAATGACTTTTAGTTTGTTTTCGTTAGTTTCATGGTTTCCTTTGTTCTTTTCCTGCTCCTCTTTGGTTGTTATAGTTTCTGATATGATTAGTTAATGCATGTACATATTAGATCATTCAAATTCTGACTTCTGATTAGTTAATACAGCATCCCAGGTGTGTTAAAACAATGATAAAATAACAGCTATGACCTGAAAAACATGCAATATAATGGTTCGTCTTCTCTGAGCTTTGAGTGCTACAGGTAGACAGGCCAGACTGGCATTTTTCTCAAAGAATGCTGGAACAATGCACAGAAATACATTTTAATATAAAATTAAAATTTGTTTATCGGTATCCAGCACCTGCTCATGTTCTTTTTCCCACTTCCTGTACAAACAATGTTTTTGTATAGTTTATTCTTTACACACTTTTGCTATAATACTTATACCATTATTATGATATGAATTAATGCTGTTGTGTGTTTTAAATCATATTATTCATCTATTCACTATACATAGTGTAATTTTGTAATTGCACGAGTGTGCATGTTTTTATGTACATGGTACACTAATTTCTCACACTTTCTTGTCACTTCACAGTATGCTCTTGGATCATTCTGGATAACATGATTATCAGGTTTTACACAAACTTGTGGAGTCCATTCAGCTTGAGAGCAGTTGTCGTTAAAATAAATGTTGGACAAACCAAGTATGAATTCTGAGATTCATGTTCATTTTCAAAATTGGCCTTTTCAGTCAGTGTCATGCTGATAAATAATTTGCAATAATAATGTTTTATTAAATTAGAAAATAATGTAAATAAATAACACCACCAGTGGTTTCAGGCTTTTTGTCATTTCTGTGACACTATGAATCTACTGTATCGGCATTTTCACAAAAGTGGCATGGCCAAACCATAGAAGAAAAAAAACATTATGTAAACAGCATATGGGGGAAAAAACAACAACAACAAAAAACATGGTATTTGCTGGAATCAACATTACCATCATACTTTAATATCATTACCTATACTATAGATCATGTGCCTGAAACTGGCGTAATGTGCTAATGAAAATTCAGCTTTGATCACGCAATAAATTCTATTTTTAAGTATAGTAAAATAAAGGATGTTGTTTTAATTGTAATATATAATAAGACTACACACACACACACATATATATAAAGACTGTGTGTAGAGGTGAGGTTCACATGGGAAGAGACGAGTACCGTATGTTGAAAGCAAATTATTAAACTCTCCACCAAAAAAAAGATGAACTAGGGTTTCATAGAAGAGGTAGTTTGGATTATTATGAAAGCCAAAACATTTTGAAGGCTTCATGGGCTACGTGACAGTGACTGTGTGTAAAGGTGAGGTTCACACGGGAAAGGGATGAGTACTGTATGTTGCAAGCAAATGATTATTAAACCCTGTCAGTTCACATTAAATCTATATGTCTCTGGGGAGGCTTTGGGTTCCAGGAGAGGGTTAAATAAAGGTTATTATTATTATTATTTATTTATTCAAATAGACCACCTGGCAAAATTCCACTATTAGAAAAAAACCCAAGAGGACTGATAATTAATTATGGAAAGCAGGAGGGGTGAAAATAAAAATAGGCTATACGTGACTCTGACTTGGCAACTCTAGGACATTGTTTTTAAATAATAAATATATGACTTTATGTTTGTGGGTCATTTTCTAGCTGGAAAATTAGAATTTGGCTGTATTTTGCCTCATTCATTTTACCCTTGCAAGCCTTCCTGCTGCTGCAAAGCATTCCTGAAGGATCCTGCTTTACTTCATGGTGGAGATGGTGTGTTTACAGTGATACATGATAGGATTCCACATACCTTCTGGCAAACATTCTCCCATTCAACTGCCACTGGTCTGTTACACATTCACTGTTTTTGAGGATGCCATATTCCCCTTGTAATTTTTTTTACAGCTTATAGTTATGGTTTGTTTTTTGGTGGTGTACTTTCTTCCACAATACTACCTCACCAGAGCTGGACCTTACAGAGAGAGGTGTATTAATACTACAATCACCTTAAACTATTCAATTACACACACATTATCTACATTTAACTCTTCTAAAACCACAGAAACAAAGTTGCATTAAAGCCATCTCTGATATTAGGTTGGTCAGAATCACCACATTTCCGGTATATTTCAAACATTGCGTCTTAGGCAAAACTCATTTGGAATTGTTATTGAATTCTAAACTTTCTAAACCCATTTCTCCTAAACATTTATGCTTGTGTACTGATGCATATAAAAACATGAAATGCTCTCAGATGCCAAATCGGTGCATAGTGTTCTGCAGTTTACCAGTAACTCTATATTGTTTTGCAGTATTATTATTTATTAATTAATGCATTTATTTATTTATTATTTTTAACAAATTGGTTGAACTGTTGTTCAATTATATTTTATGGAAATTAACTGTTCATAATCATATTTTGAGTTCTATTTCAAAACTTTCTAAATTGTCATGCAACATTATGCAAGTTAAGATTGCAATCTTGGGTGAAGGTTGTGTTTTGTGTGACCTTGATGATCCACTGATAAATGATTCAGCTTATAAGGATTTTGTAATACGGTTGATTGTAATACATTCATTCCTCTGCCATATAAAAACTCAAACATCTGCACTGATAAACAGACAAATACAGCACACTCTCTGTTAGTATTACCAAAATAATACATCAATTAAAACATCTACAATAGCATCAACATAATATTTAGACATATATTTAGATATGTTTAATGTGTTTCATTGTTGTTTCAGATGTGCAGTGTAGGATATCAGACCGAATCAGACAAACTAAGATTTGGTCAAAACATGGTTGAAACACGAGGAGTCCAAAATTCCACAAGAGGCCCAAGACAACAGATGTCATAAATCAGACCCTAGCCAGTCTGAAGCAAGCCTAACCAAGCTCTTTCACAGAACAGCTTTCAACATTTAAACAAAAGAACACTTATTGACAATTATAAGGAGATTGTCAATTTTGGGGGCAAGTAATCAAGTTTAAATGTTCAAAGAGATGACCGCATGACCATCAGACGATAGTAACTACAGTCACAAGCTCCTTGTAAATTGACTTCCCCCACTTTACGACGAGAACAGAGAGACTAAAATTCCTTACGGACATTTTAATCTCTGGTCTTCATACATTCACAGGATGGCACGGAAACTGCCTTTCCATGCAACTAAATGACACTAAAAGGACTGGTGACGCAGTAATAGCTATGCATAACTCCATATTATGTATCTAACCCACATGTTTAACCATCATGTTTTAATCATTTATTGTGTATGTATTGTTAATAACTATTGAAGAGCTTAAGGGGTCATATTCATGCTTGGTATGTGTTAGTTTGAATTTTCATGCTTGAAACGTTTCTCCCCGTCAATTCTTGGTCAAATGTATCATAACCTCGTGATAGAAATCATGTCCAAAAATCATACTCTACCAGAGCGGGAAAAACGCAGGTCATGTGAATGATGAGATAACAGTTGATTTATGAATGGGAAGGAGAAACATTGCAACACCCCGAGCTACAATTGGTCGAAACACCATTTGGGTGTGTTAAACAGCCTGGTTTAAATACTCAGGACACCATCAAACTTGGCTTTTTTTGTCTTTTGCCTTTTGCCTTTTTGCGGTTCTGACTTTTTGTGTCTAGCTTTTAGCGATGCGGCTTTTAGCTTTTCACTCCTATTCATGCTTCTTTAGTTTGAGCGTGCTCTGGCTTACACGCCAGCTCCTCCAAAACCATGAAGAGAAACGCCACCTGTCTCATCAAACTTTACATCTTTTTCTATTTCTTTAGTTTGTTTTATTTTCCGTTGAGAGTTTCGTGTTCTGAGTTAAGCCTAACGCCGCATCTTCCAGAAGAGTGCTGTCTACCCTTCAACTGCAGACCACAGCTCCGCGTCGCCAGCCAACGCCCAATCACTGGCTTCCCAAGACTGAACCTCCAGCCAATCAGCAACCTCGGGAAACCCCTTTCCGCAACCAGACAAGGAAGGGAACCCCGCACAAAGGAAAGCAAGTACTTCCCCCCAGAAAAAAAAAGTTCTAACTAACTGGTGCAGTTAATCTAAAATTTTAATAACCTCATTGGGAACTCAGTGCTAGGGTAATTACGTGATTGATGGTTTTTCAGATCTATCCAAGGGGCAAAACATTTATTGTCTGTAAACTGGATTTCCATTTTTCATTCTCTTTAATTATTTTCCTCTCTCTCTCTTTCTTAAAAACTTTGTGAATGCGTGTGATTGCGTGTGTTAGATTAGTTTATATGTTTTAGATTTATCCAATAAAGCCTTATTTATATGGAAAAGAGAAGTATCTTGTGTTTTGTGCTCACAAGTTAATGTCTTAAACTGCCGATCTTGTTACTATGCTAATTAATAGTGTTTTCACTATATTTTGGATATAGATATCCATTGCAGAATTGCTGACATACGGCTCGTTCACTGAATCGCTGGGCGTCTCAGTGATCCGCCGTAAAACAGTGATTCTGTCCTAATTCCCTTGCATATTAATGGTGGAGTTCCCTTTAAAATCTTAAATGATTCCCTTTGAGCTAAATTATTGACCTGTTTCCCTTACAGCAGTATTCAATGTGAGAAACAATGGGAGTCTGGACTGTCTGCGTGTCTCTCTGTTTGCTCTTTGCTCTGAATGCTTCAGGTGAGATGCATTACGATAATACTGCAGGATTTACTGAACATCTCTAAATACCACCACTGAATTTTCACTGACCTTCAAGTGATTTATTGTCTGATCTTTAACATAAGAACCACTGGTATAAAATGCTATTCAGTTTAGTTTTTCTCAGAGCTTAATAACTGCTACTTTCTGAATCATTTCCATTGGCAGAGAAACAGTGCTGTTTTACTCAATATCATTAACACGGCTGTGAGTAACTGAGGCTGCTAACATTCAGTACAAAAACACTCTTGCACAAGTTATATTGCTTAATTACTCTTTGTGCTTCAGTCTTGTATAAATAGAAATGGGTGACAAAGTGATAAAGAGATGGTCTATGTTCATTTTGTCTTTAAAAATGATAATAGATATATGATGCAATTAATTAAAGATCATTTAAACTTACAATAAAACAAACCAAATCTTAATATAACAGCTTGTGAGAGTGGGTGGACTCGATATGGATGTAGATGCTTCAGGGTTTTTAACCATCCAGTGACCTGGAGGGATGCAGAGGTATGAAATATTCACCAGCATCTGACATTATAAATAAATTACCTTATTTTTTATTATTACTTGAAGATTTTTTTTAAAAGTTTTTTTATCTATCATCTTCTATCTATCTATCTATCTATCTATCTATCAATCTGTTTCTCCTCATGTCATTTTCTCCTCAGGTGAGTTGCTTGAACCATGGTGGGAACCTTGCCTCTGTACACAATCTCAAGGAGTACACCTTCTTAAAGCTCATGATCTCAAGTTCAAGATCATACTGGATAGGAGGCTATGATGCTGTTTCGGTATGTTATTATGTTGTTAATTTATTTACTTTTTTTGTGCTGTTGTCCAAGATAAGTATGTAACACTTTACTGTCTAACATTAAATTAATGCTGCTTAAAGTAAAAATAGTGATTGTTAAAATTTACACAGGTGTGCAAGTAGCATTTGCTAGATCCTCAGACTATTTTACACATGCACATAATGCCAGACGGTCCTAAACACAGTGATGTTAGTTCTCTTCTGTTCACAGGAGGGAACGTGGTTCTGGAGTGATGGGTCCAAAATGAATTTCAAACTTTGGAACCCTGGAGAGCCCAACAACCAAAAGCATGCTGAGCACTGCATTGAGATGAACTTTGGAGGTAAATAATTTGAAAGATGTGAATGTCATTTCATGTTTTCAGTTCTGGACAGTTAATAAAGAAACTGTATTCACTCCCCTCACTTCCAGTGTTTATGTCACAGACTAGACATTCCTTATTTATCTTTATACATATAAGCATTATGATGTTAATACCTGTATAAATACTTTTATAATTAAAACATTTTTCTTTCTCACAACAGCTACAGGACTTTGGAATGATCAAAAATGCACAGCCAAAGTACCATTTGTGTGTGCCATTTCTGGCTGATCTCTTCCCCTACATGCCATGTTAAATCAGAAGTGTCATGCCCGTTTCATCTTATTTTTTTAATGTTTCGAACATTTTTAATACAGTGCAAATTTATTAAAATCACTGATTCTAAGTTCAGTTGCAATTTTGCTTTGTTGCATGATACCTCTGTGTTAAACATCTTTCTTTCTGTAACTCAATAAATCAAACAGCATTCAGTTATTGTCCTGAAAATCTGTTGCTCCACAAATGCGGACACAAACAGTCATCAAAATAAAACTCTAAAGAGAGCATGCTCATTCAGAGCATAAAGAGTTTTTATGGGTTCTAATTCATGTAGCTTATGTTTTGGTCAACCACGATTATCACATGTTTTGTTCTTCAGCTTCTCCTGACTCACAAGTACTGCAGAGACACAAAGAGAGAGTGATGGAGCTGAGCATGTTCTCATAATGAACCATGTTATGTTCAGCTACGTGAATCCTCATTTTCCTGTGTTTTCTGCTTTCTGATAAAAACATGTTTGCCAAGTGTTTATAACATTATTCATCGTCAAAATTAAAAGGACAGCTCACCCCAAAATTAAAATTAGAATTGAAACTACTGTGACACTATGAACCTGTTGTATCAACATTTTCACAAAGTGGCATGGCCAAAGCATTTAAAAAGCATTGTGTAGACAGCATGTGAGAAAGAGAACAAGGGTATATAGTTGCTGGAATGAACATTACCTTGAATATATCAGAGTCACCTTGAGTGAATGGAGAGTTGATGCTGAAGTCAGCAAACATGTCCATTAATTATTAATATATAGTATTGCTATAGTATTAGTATCGCTTTTGACTCCACCAGAAATCAGAAACGTATTGTTTCTGTGTTTCCATATCCGTACTATTACTACCACTCACAAACCAAGCATCACACACTATAGGCAGCGCAATCCTAACAGCCTGTGCACTTTGCCTATGTCTGCTAATACACTACTTTCTTTTTCTATTGGTCTCTGGAATTGTCAATCTGCAGTAAACAAAGCCGTTTTCATTACATCTATTACTAGTCATTCAAGACTAAACCTCATGCATGGCCCTGACAGAGACGTGGATCAAACCAGAGGACACTGCTACTCCTGCAGCACTCTCCAATCATTTCTCATTTTCCCACACTCCCCGTCTAACCGGAAGAGGTGGAGGTACTGGTCTGCTTATCTCTAATGATTAGAAAATTGTTTCCTTTACCTTCTCTGGGTATTCTTCTGGCTGGACTTCCATCAAGCACAATCAAACCTCTACAAATGATTCAGAATGCAGCGGTACGACTGGTCTTCAACGAGCCCAAAAAAACCCACGTTACACCTCTCTTTATCTCCTTGCACTGGCTACCGTTTGCGGCTCGAATCAAGTTCAAGACATTGGTGCTTGCATATAGAACATCCACAGGCTCAGCACCCGCCTACTTCAACTCACTACTACGAATCTACATCCCCACAAGAAGTCTGAGATCCGCTAGTGAGCGACGCCTCGTGGTAACATCACAGAGAGGCTCAAAATCACTTTCCAGAACACTCCTGGCTGGTGGAATGATCTTCCCACCCCTATCCGGAATGCTGAATCCCTGACAATTTTCAAGCGACAGCTGAAAACTCATCTACTTGACTTCATCATATAAAAAATATATATATAAAAAAAATTCTCTCTCTTTAATTTAGTCCTTCTCTTTCTAACTTGACTTATTTGAACAAGGTCTAAGAACTTGGTATTACAACCACTTCCTGAGTCTGTTTGCCTCTTTAAGATGAATCGCTTTATGTATTCCCCAATTGTAATTTGCTTTGGATAAAAGCGTCTGCTAAAATGACTAAATGTAAATGTAAATTAGCAGCTCCTTTGGAATCACATACAGTCACTATTACCCACTCTTTTAAAATCCATTTTGTAGTTGTTTATCGATGGTACTGGGACTAGGATGGTACTGCCCTAGTTTTTTATTTGTTTATTTATTTAGTCATTTAGCAGACACTTTTATTTAAAGTGACTTACAAATGAGGACAACGGAAGCCTCAATTGTAATCTTAAAACAACTAAAAACAGATCCAAAACTAAAGCTAAAACTTTATAAATACTACTTATACACAATTAAAAATAAAGAAATTAAATAAAAATCACAAATGCATACAACAAAATTTCAAAACTTAACATTTAAATGAAAACAAAAAAATAAAGCTAAAAACCATTCAAAATATTAAAAGAACAAAAGGAATGAGTATAATAATGATTCTAACATAACACGAAGCCAAAAAAAACTCACACACCTACATCTATATAATATATACAGCGACATTTTATAAAAAAATTTCATTTATATATATATATTATTCATGTCCATGTTAGTTTGTTGAAGTATAAAATAACTCAAACTAAATAAAACTAAAAATGTAATAAAACACCTATACAGACATAATAAATTCAGACAAAATTAAAATAAATAACAAATACAAAAAATACAAATCAAACGACAGTAGTTTTTCAGTAATCCTAAAAAATAACACTGAGCCAAACACACATGCTAAAAAAACAACAACTTACTTACACATAGTTTATGACCCTAGTTATGCTTGGAGACTTCAACATCCATCTAGTTAAACCTCAGGCTGCAGACTTCCACACGCTGCTTGCCTCTTTTGATCTCAGAGCAGGTACTACAGCTACTCCAAAATCAGGCAACCAACTGGACCTTATTTACACCCACCACTGCTCCTCTGATCATGTGCTGGTTACTCTACTGCACACCTCGGATCACTTCCTCCTCACTCTTAACCTCAACATGGTTCCTAACACAATACATACCCCTCCACATGTATGAAGGTAATTTAATGCCTAATATATATTTCATACGCAGGGTAAGAGTTGTGAAGTGTACATAGACTGTGTAACGTAAATTACCTTTGCATGGCGCAAGAGAAGCTTGTAGAGGTGTAATTCACATTTTCAACTCCAGAAGATTGCAGCATTTTAAACTGTTACTCGTAGTTGAATTCATGCATTGTGAAACTCAGCTTCATTCTACGCAAATAAATATGATCTGCATGCTTCTGAAAATACGGTCAAAAGCACTGCAAGCCTGTGAACAGTGATTTGCAAGCGAAAGCAACAGTTTAAAGAACTGCAAAACGGAATGACTGCATAGAACCAATCTGTATGTGTAAAAAACTAACTGTTGCAAATGTCTAAATGACTTGTTGTGCATGTGGGGCAAAAAGTTCCCGAAATAAACTGATATGTACAGCTCCGTCTTTCTTTTTTCTGTGCTTACAATTTTGGCACGATTCTCTCTCTAAATTAGTTTTGCAAGCGTGAGGGGGAGGGCGGGTCCACTACCTTCTTGTAGCCAATCACATGAGGCTCTCGCTGACTCTCCATTTACTCCTATCTGATTGGTTCAATAAACATATGCCAAATCATATGCCAAAACATTAATCTTCATTTAGTTCCGGATCGTTCTCGCTGCCAGAACGGTACTTTTAACGTACACATACATTATAAATAAAAATAAATAAATAAAGATTATACTTTATAAGGTGTTACCATTAGGCTATGCTTTTCATCGGGGGGGGGGGGGGGGGGGGGGAATTTCGAGCTTTTAGTATCCTTTTCTTCCTCAACAGGCTATATATGATATATTAGTTTATTGTAATTTTGATGATACTTAAAGATGGCCTAGTATCTGCACTAGTTTAATACATGTATTTTCACCTGTCTACTGATCAGGGACACCATTTGTTTCAAACTAAATTTGTTCAATACTAATTAACCAACATATATATATATATATATATATATATATATATATATATATATTTATATATATATAATATAGATATATATTATGTTGTAATTTAAGGGGATTTGACTAAATATTGCTAAAATATTTATTATCTCTAACTTATTCACCATTTATTATCTGTAATACCATTGTGTAACCACTAGATGGCTGTTTAGCTCTATAAATAAACATATAAACATAGCTGTGTGTTCCCTAGTGGCTGGGAACGTTGGATTCCCACATAATTAGTTACTTTAATTTGGATATATATTTAGACATCATTAATGACATTTTTATCAAAGTTGTATTATTTCATTTTGATTTGAAGTGTAAGTTTTTGCGTTAGTTAAATCTGGACACAAAGAAAGCATTTTGTTGCTCATACTTGCTTCCTATAATAACTTGATCAGTCACATGAAAGTAATCCGAAATTTCAAAATATACAATTGAGTGTAAAATACCGTACACAGAGACATGGTCTGAAAAACTGACAAATTCAGATTTATGAAGCTTTATTGGTTTAGTAAAAAGGTTTTACAAAGTATAGCACTCTGATACTTTAGTGCTGAGCATTGTCACATAACATCATTTTGACTAATGTTTAACATCAGCTCAATGGTGTATGCAAATTATATGAAATTTCAATGTAAAGCCAAACCAGTCCAATAATGTTAACACCAACTCACAATTCAATATGAACACATGGGAGTCTAGCCTAAAGTAACACAGCTTATGAAAGGAGCATGTTTTAATTAAGCTGTTATTTTTTTATTAAATTTTTTACTGTATGTGTACATTAAAAGTACCGTTCTGGCAGCGAGAACGATCCGGAACTAAATGAAGATTAATGTTTTGGCATATTATGTGTTTATCATAAGATCAGATCATATTTATTTTGCGTTAGCATAAAGCTGCAGTTTCACAATACTTGAATTACACTTACAAAAAACAGTAAAAGGCTGCAAATCTTTTTTTCTTACGCTTGAAACGCGATTTACACCTTTACAAAGTTTCTCTTGCGCATGCATATTTAATTTACGCTTACAGTCTTATGTACACTTCCTCAACTCTTACCCTGCGTATGCAAATCTTTTAGGCATTAAATTACCTTCATACAAATGTCATCTTTCGACGTAACCTACGCTCACTCTCACCCTCCCGGCTATCTGCTATGGTTTCATCTTCGCTTCCTTCCCCTAAACAGTTAGCATATTTTGATGCTAACAGTGCTACTGATACGTTCTTCTCCACTCTTATATCTTGTTTAGACACTGTCTGCCCCTAGGGCCGTACCACCCCTTCTGCCCCTTGACTGGCTGATGTTCTCTGCGAGCATTGTTCTAAGCTCAGGGCTGCTGAAAGGTTGTGGCGCAAATAGAAAAATACTACTGACCTTAATGTGTATCAGACACTCCTCTCTTCCTTCTCTGTTAATGTCTCGACTGCTAAAAGGACATACTATCATAACAAAATTAACAATTCGTCTAATTCTCGCATACTCTTTAAAACATTTTCCTCCCTCCTTTGTCCTCCCCCTCCCTCATCAACTCTAACAGCTGACGACTTTGCCACGTTCTTCATTAATAAAATTAAAACCATCAGTGCACAATTTTCCACACCACAATCTGTCAAGCACATCTTATCAGTAAACATACACTCGTTCACATCCTTCTCTTCACTCTCTGAGGCAGAAGTCTCCAAACTCATCCTTTCTAATCATCCTACTACTTGTCCGCTTGATCCTATTCCATCTCATCTCCTTCAAGCCATTTCTCCTGCAGATGTACCTGCACCCACTCACATCATTAACACATACCTTCACACTGGTGTTTTTCCCTCAGCATTTAGACAGGCTCGTATAGCGCCACTACTTAAGAAACCCACCCTTAACCCATGTCTTTTAGAGAACTACAGACCGGTTTCCCTTCTTCCTTTCATTGCAAAAACACTTGAATGAGCTGTTTTCAATCAAGTCTCTGCCTTTTTCACACATAACAGCTTCCTCGACAGCAACCAGTCTGGTTTCAGAAGTGGACATTCCACCGAGACTGCCTTGCTCTCAGTTGTTGAAGCCCTAAAACTGGCAAGAGCGGATTCCAAATCTTCAATACTTATTGTGACGAGTGGGGGGTGGGGCTGAGAGCCGTGGGAACGGAGCGAGGCCGGTGGAGTAATTGATAATGAGCGACACCTGCACCACTCACCGGTCTCGAGTCCCACAGAGGAGCTCCGGAAGGATAAAAAGGAGGAGTGACGACAGTGAAACCCGTTTCTTCGGCACCAATGTAACACAGTTCGTCATCATGGGAAGAAGGAGGTGGGAACCGGCGAACTTTTAAACAAAACTTTAATAATAAAGTAAACACCAAAATGGCACGCCAGCCCCTCGCGGACGACTGTCGCTCACAATCAGAACCAAAACACAAAATAAAATCCAAGCCTGGTCCTCTCTTGTCTTTCACTGTTGTCACTCCTCCTTTTATCCCTCCGGAGCTCCTCCGTGGGACTCGAGACCCGGTGAGTGGCGCAGGTGTCGCGCATTATCAATTACTCCACCGGCCTCGCTCCGTTCCTACGGCTCTCGGCCTCGCCCCACTCGTCACACTTATCTGCTGATCTGTCCGCTGCTTTTACAACGGTTACCACCAGATCCTCCATCAACCTATTGGCAAAGAGCATCTCAGGAACCGCACTCCAGTGATTTGAGTCTTATCTCTCAGTTAGGTCCTTCAAGATATATTGGAGAGGTGAGGTGTCCAAGTCACGACATCTAACTTCTGGGGTGCCTCAGGGTTCAGTTCTTGGACCACTTCTCTTTTCTATCTACATGGCATCACTAGGTTCTGCTATTCAGAATAATGGCTTTTCATATCACTGCTATGCTAATGACAATCAACTCTACCTCTCATTCCAACTTGATGATCCGACGATAGCTGCTCGCATCTCAGCTTGTCTAACAGACATTTCTTGCTGGATGAAGGACCATCACCTTCAACTCAACTTGGCTAAGACAGAATTGCTTGTGGTTCCATCAAACCCATCGATTCATCACAATTTCACCATCCAGTTAGGCAAATCAACCATAACTCCTTCAAAAACAGAAAGAAACCTTGGAGTTATGATTGATGATCTGCTGACTTTCTCAGACCACATTGCTAAAACTGCCTGGTCCTGCATTTTTGCTTTATACAACATTAGGAAGATCAGGGCCTTTCTTTCGGAACATGCTTCACAATCCTTGTTTAAGCTTTTGTTCTGTCCAGGCTGGACTACTGCAATAGCCTCTTGGCAGGTCTTCCAGCCAGTTCTATCAAACCTTTACAATAAATCCAAAATGCCGCTGCAAGATTAATATTTAATGAGCCGAAAAGAATGCACATTACACAGTTGTTTATCAATTTGCACTGGCTACCAAAAGCTGCTCACATAGAATTTAAGTCATTGATGTTTGCCTGCAAAACAATCACTGGCTCTGCACCCCTTTACCTAATTCATTACTTCAGACTTATGTGCCCTCTATAAGCTTGCATTCTGCAAGTGAACGTCGTTTTATTGTTCATCCCAAAGAGGCACAGTATCACTTTCACAGACTTTTACATTAATTTTTCCCTCCTGGTGGAATGACCTGCCCAACTCAATCCGAGCAGCTGAGTCCTTATAGCCATCTTCAAGAAATGGTTTAAAACACATCTCTTCCATCTTTATTTGACCCTCTAACTCTAGCACTATCTATCCTAATTCTATTCTTAAAAAAAAAACTAACACTAGCTTCTCTATTCTTTTTGTATTCTATCTTTGTTTTCTTTTTATTTATTATACAATTAACATAAGCAAAAAAGGCCTCTAACACTAGCTTTATCTATTCTTTTTCTGTTTTCTTTTTTATTTATTATATGATAAAAAAAACCTTGCTACGTGTACTGCATTAAGCTAACTGAGACAAGTTAACATTGCTCCTTTGTTGATTTTGATTGCTTCCATTGTCCTCATTTGTAAGTCGCTTTGGATAAAAAGCGTCTGCTAAATGACTAAATAAATGTATACATATTCCCCGTCTACAAAAAGATTAAGTATGCAAAGGATTATATATGGTTTTAGACTACAATGAAATTAAATTGTTTTGAAATATATATATATCAAACATTATTTCAGGTCTGCTTGAAAATGTATTCAGAATTAGAACTTTTGACAAATATTAACAAAATGTGTTAAATGTGCATGGATAACATTCAGAATTTTGGGTAATTCTTTCCTTTGGATTTAACTAATAATATTTAATGGATTTAACTAATAATATTTACTACTGATACGGTAGTAAGTATTTGTCTACATTGATGTGTGTGTTTGTGTGAGAGTACAGTATGCTTATCTGTGCCACTGACCTTTTATGATGGTCCAGCTGCTACTGCTGCTCTCCTGCTCCCCACACAGTGGTGACACTGTAAGAAAGCCAGAGTCCTCCTGCTCCCTCCTGCTGTAACACTCACTCATTAATGACTAAATCACTGTTCTAATTAGCAGCACACTGTCTCATTAATCACCCTGTGTCTGCAGCTCCCATTTGTAAACACATGACAACGTTACCTGCTTTATTAAAGACATGAACCTTGATAATTGATATTTAAACCCACATGGAATCAGAAACAAGTCCAACATATGTACACACAAGCAATTACCTATTTAAATGTGAAAATGTACACTGTAAAAAGTAGTAACCTAACCTGCAATTGTTAGGTCTACTTTAAAGGTGCAGCATGTAATATTGACAGCTAGCGGTTGAAATGGGTACTGCAGTGGCAGCCCAAATTCAAAGTATTTGAGAGAGTTTTTCTGCTTTTCCCACTTCCTCAGACTCAATGCTCATGTGGGTTGCCAGATTGAGGACACGCAAATGGAACAAGAACATTTCACCCTTCACTGGAATTCTGACTGACAGGCGATCGACCAATCATAATGCAGAATCTGCAATTTTGTCCAATAAATAAACAGAATTTATTGTTTTGAATTTGTTTCATACTAGAAGTAACCTACTCTATCTTGTCTGTCGGCGTGTTGTCAGTTTTCTCTTTGTTCCACGATGTATTTTTCACTGTGTGAGAACATGATGTGTGGCGTCAGAGTGGCACGAGTTGTCAGACGTAGCAACAGTAGTAACTCGTAAACTCTTTGCGAAGCGTCAACTGACAATGGTAGGCGATGAGCCTTACACTATCCAACCTTATTTTTCAGTGCGGAAGTAAGCTGTTTTTTGTGAATGTGCGAGACTTCCACTTCATTAGCCACGGTATGGAAATAACGAGAAGAATAACAAAGCGCAATAAACGCAATAAAATAGTTTGTGCTACAACCCAGTGTGTTTATAATTAAGACAATAAATTAAAATAATATGCTTAATTTTAAATTTAAATTTAAATTTTACCGGCCAATGATGCTCAAGCGTTCAAACTAGGGGCGGAGCCACTCACTATATAGGCCGGCGCTCAGTATCATTACCTCAGAATCTTTCAACTGTTCGAAAGGGTACTAGACTCTGAGGATTACAACACAGCAGCGCGCAGTGTCTCATTCCCTCCTTTCAGGGAACCGAGGTTACATACGTAACCGGAGACGTTCCCTATCAAGTTCGGTCTCTCGACACTGCGCAGCTTACACTTGGGGACGCGTATAATCCCGCTGTGTGTAATTCCCCACACCTGGTGAGAAGAGTCTAATGAGCCAGACTTCGATAGAGCCAAGCCCGTTGACTACTCCATAGGGCATTAAGAGGAAAACAAATGCCCTCCAACTCGAGCCGAGCGGGACTAAGCACAGTAATATAAGCATAATTATAAGCCGCAGTGGAGCTACGTACATATGTAGCATATACCACTTGATGCATAAGAAAAAACAGCGCACTTACCATGGTTGACAACCTCTCGAACGCATGTAGAGAGTCACTGACTATAATATACCATTATAGGCATGCCTTGGGTCCACCAGACCTAGTCGAAACCACCCTGATCGACTGGTGGCGTGGTCAGGTGGAGGCAGCAACCAATACCAAGCTGTAGATACATCACTGCACAGACAGAACGAGCAGTGCGAATGACGGAATCTCCAGGTTGTAAAATCTGGCAAAGTTGTCCTGTGAAGACCATCCTGCTGCCAGACAAATATCCTGAATAGACATACCTTTTGCCCAGGACCTTGACGAAGCCATTTTTCTTGTGGAGTGGGCGTGTACTCCCCACAGACAGGCCTCATTCTTAGAAGCATACGCCAACGCAATCACTTCCACAATCCACTGTGACAGCTGCTGTTTTGACACCGGCAGTACTTTGGTACGGCCACCGAAACATATAAACAGCTGTTCCGCCAATCTGAAATGACCAGTCTTCTCTAGATAAACTCGCAGAGCACGGACTGGGCATAGTGGGTGTGTCGCTGTCTCTGAATTCTGAGGAGCAAATGCCTGTAGCATGATGACCTGTGCTCTAAACGACGTAGAAAGCACTTTAGGTACATACCCCCATCTAGGCTGCAGTCTGACCATACAGTCATCCTTACCAAACTCCGTACATGCAGCGCTCGAGACAGCACATGTAAATCGCCCACCCTCTTACCACATGCCAAAGCAAGCAAGAGCACCGTCTTGAACGAGAGCACCTTCAACTCTGCCGAAAGCAGCGGCTCAAAGGGTGGCTTGGAGAGTGCACTAAGCACCAAGGACAGGTCCCAGACTGGTACCATATTAGGGCGAAAGGGACGCAACCTCCGCTCCCCTTTAAAAAAAAACCATCACCAGATGATAGCTACTGACCGAGCGATCACTGATAGGTAAATGGAAAGCCGAAATAGCAGCCACATACACTTTTAGAGTAGATAGTGTGCGTCCAGCATCCAAGCAGTCCTGCAGAAACGATAGAATGACAGACAAATCACATCTGGCTGGGTCTTCATCTCTACATCTCTACATCCCTACACCATGAAGCAAAAACTTTCAATTTCAGACTATACAGACGTCTGGGAGATGGAGCTCTCGTTTCTGCAATTGTATCCAAGACTCGCTGAGATATGTTTAGCCTCTGTCCTCCGCGCTGATCTGACAAACATGCAGGTTCCATAGCTCCGGCCTGGGGTGCCACACCGAGCCCTTTGCCTGAGATAAGAGATCTCTCCGCAATGGAATCGGGGGAGCCGTTAAAAGCTCCACCAACTCCGGGAACCACGGCTGGTTTGGCCAGGACCAGAAGCATCGTCTCCTTTTCCTCTCTGACTTTGTGCAGCACTAGTGGCATAATCTTCACTGGGAGAAAAGCATATTTGCGCTTCTTGGGCCAGCAAGTCAAGAGGGCATCCCCCTCCAGGGGCGCATTCGTCAGTGAGAAGAACAGACGGCAATGCGCGTTCTCCTCTGAGGCAAACAATCAATCTTCGCCTCTCCGAACAGGCTCCAAATCAACTGAATAGTCTGCAGGTGCAGCCTCCACTCCCCGTGGACTGGGCCACCCCTGGACAGCATGTCCGCACCGCAGTTCTGACTGCCGGGAACATGTACTGCTCAAATCGACAGAAGGTTTCTGTCCCCCCAAAGGAGTAAAGGCTCCGCCAGCCTTTGAAGTGAGCATGAACGAATACCTCCCTGATGGTTGATATAGGATACCACCATCGTGTTGTCTGTCTGAACCAGGACGTGTCGATCCTTTATCAGTGGAAGAAATCCCTGCAAAGCTAAAAATATTGCCTTAAACTCTAGGCAGTTTATTTGCCACTTCGCTTGCGCACTTGTCCAAGTGCCATAAGCCGGACTGCCATTGCAAAGGGCTCCCCAGCCTGTCAATGATGCGTCCATAGTGACGATTTTTCTGCTGACCACTCTGCCCATCGAGACCCCATGCTCGAACATCTTCATGTTGAACCAGGGGGCTAGTGTCTGCATGCATCCGCAGGTCACCAAGACACGCAACTGACCGTTCTTCCGCGAGTCTCAGGGTGCTTTCACACCTGGCTTGTTGTTTCAGAACCTGGCGTGTTTCCCCCCTTAGCTCGGTTAGTTTGGGCATATGTGAACACGGCAATTGCACTTGGATCCGTGCCAAAACAATTGGTCTGAGATCGCCTGAACGAGGTGGTCTCGACTCGGTTGATAACGAACTCTGGAGCGGTTCAGTTGTAGTGAGAAAGCAATCCGATCTAACGGACCAACGAACCAGGCTATATCACAATGTATAATGGGTAATTACGTAAGTTCCGTGAAAAGCATTAGCTTTGTTGTTTTGCTAATACTTCAAAATTAACCTGTGAATGTCTGTGGGTGAGCACGTCTTCGCCATTCAAAATAAAAAGTGCACTTTTTCATTTAATAATGCCGTCTTTTTGCTCTTTTTTTTCTTCCTATTAGGTGCATTTTAAAAATGTTTTCCCAATGAATCCTGGACTCCTGCTCAACATGATAAATTAATATAAGGACAGCTACAAAACAAAAAGCTGTTGTCGTTCCATCCTGACGGATGACAGCTATGAGCGGAATTCCTGAAAATAAACCGTGGAACTTTGACCAGTGAGAGAACAGTTTACTCGCGGGTGACTTGTATTAACAAATTTGGTCCGTTTAGAAACTTTGCCGTGTGAAAGCGAACCGCACGAAGAATAAAAAGCAACATTGTAATCATTTTAATCCCTGTTTTGGAACAAAGCATTCGATCTACAGGTGTGAAAGCACCCTCATATGCAGAAGCCCGAGGTGACATACCACAGCTGCTGATGCCATACGCTCTAACAGTCTCTGAAAGCATTTCAGAATCACCACTCTTCCCGGTTTGAACGAGGTGAGAGCGCTGACCAAAGAAGACTGTATTTGCTCTTGAGAGAGACGCGCTCTCATCGATCGTGAGTCCAAATCCATTCCCAAGAATATGATGGTCTGCATGGGGCGAAGTTTGCTCTTCTGCGCATTGATGGTCAGTCCTAGATGCTTCAGATATTATAGAAACTGGCACCTGTGGTTTTCCAGTGTATCCCACGTCTGGGCTATAATGAGCCAGTCGTCCAGATAATTCAGAATGCGAATTCCACTCTGCCTGAGAGGGGAAAGCGCTGCATTTATACACTTAATAAAAGTTCTTGGAGCCAACGTCAACCCGAATGGGAGAACTTTGAACTGATAAGCTCTGTCCTCGAACGCAAATCTCAGAAAGCACCTGTGACGAGGGGCTATTTGGATGTGAAAATAGGCGTCTCTTAAGTCCACCGAGATAAACCAGTCGGTAACACTTTATAATAACTTTCATTAATAAATCATTAACAAACATTATATAATGCTTAATGGATCATTAGTTAATGTATATTCACATAGCTAGAAATATGAGATAATATGCTTGTTAATGCTTAATAATGTACTTATTAAACATTATCTAATGATTAACAGATCATTATTTCAGAATTAATATTATGCTTACAAATGTCATTAAACTTTCAATTCCATATGATCAAGCACTTATTGAGAATCTACAAAGGATTTTAACAGATGTTCTAAAATGATTAAAAGCTTGTGTTAATGCACAACACTTTTGCTGCTATTGAGGTGTGATATGGGTAAGGTTAGGCTCAGGTTTGGTGTATGGGTTGGTTTAAGGGTTGGGTAAGTGGTCAACAGTGTACATGGGTCAATTTGATTATTATAAGGGAACAGGGCTCTATCTGTTTGTATTATATTGTTTTGATAAATGAACAAGTATTTTCTTAAAAATATTATTTGTTTTCTCCTGTTTATTTATGATTCAATGAATATCCTGTTTAATGATATACTGAAGAGTAGTATACTAATGTGAGTGTTGAGGCAATACAAAAATTTTTTGCACCAAAATTACAATCTGTTATGTCTTTAGCAAGCATTTGGCTAAACTTAACCAGCCACACTTTACACAAACATTGTTACAGCAGCTAACTGTCCAATTCCCATAAAGAACCTAAATGATTAGTAATCATTATCCACCATTTCACATGAGCTAGTTTCACTTTAATGGCTACTGTAAACAGATGAACAAATGATTAATAAATGATTAGTAAAGATGTGTGAATTCAAGGATAAATTCAGGTCTTTCAGAATACTTTTTGTCATTGAGATGATTGTTCATAAAGGTATTAATGATTAGTAAACATTTATAAACATTTGCAAATGATGAATAGTTTCCACTAGTATTGAGTACTGCAAAAATTATGAGCAAATAATGATATATGATTTGTAATATCTGTAAATAGAGGTCTACACAACAAACAAAAACCAACAAATGAAGATCATATGAACTGAAAGTTTAATGAAATTTGTAAGGATTTTTATTTTCATGAAATAATTATCTGTTGATCATTTGGTAATGTTTAATAAGTTCATTAGTAAACATTAACAAGAACATTATCTAATTTCTAGCAATGTGAATATATATTAACTAATGATCTGTTAAGCATTATATAATGTTTATTAATGATTTATAAATTAAAGTTAATATAAAGTGTTACCAACCTGTCCGGGCTGAATGTGGCGAGGATCTGTTTCACTGTCATCATCTTGAACGAGCGCTTTGATAGCGTGCGGTTCAGTGGTCTCAAATACCGAATAGGGTGAAGACTTACCTTCTTGGGGACTAGGAAGTAGCGACTGTAAAGACCACATTCCATATTCTCCGGGGAAACTGCTTCTATTGCCTGTTTTGCCAAGAGAGAGCAAATCTCTGCTCGCAAAACCGGTGCATCTCTGTCCTGCACATCTGTCATCATCACGCCGCTGAAGCGGGGTGGTCTGCGTGCAAACTGAAGAGTATACCCTCTCAAGACAAGTTCAGCACCCATTCTGACACTCCTGGAAGCTTGCGCCACACGCCCGTATAGTGAGAGAGGTGTTGAAGCGGCTCGTGACATGTCCGGGACGGCTCACTGCATGATGACGGGGAGCCGCCCACCACCTGAGGTGCATTGTTGATGTCTTCTGCACCGACTGGTCCACCGGCATGAGCCGGGGGAAGACTCGTGCTTAGACTGAGAAAGTGTGCGGGGCTTGCGCCCTGCAGAGTGCAGTTTGAACTCTGCTTATAACGTGCGATTGGGAACAATCGTGAGGGGAAAATAACTCTTTTGTTGAACAGTGTTTGGTTTGTGTTTTAGTGCAACTTTATTGGCAACAAACATTTCTATCTGTCGCCCGCAACATGCGAGGGACTGGTCTTTCTTCGGCAGGAAGTGGTTCATCACCTTAGACTGTTTCTGGGCCTCCAGAAACTTCTCATAAAACAAGCCCACAGCCTCACCAAACAGGCTGAGCAGAGATATGGGCTCATCCAACAGCTGAGCCTTCTCCGACTCCCTCATGTCCGTCAACGTGAGCCAAAGATGCCGCTGCAGTGTGACGAGCCTGCCCATACAGCCTGCCCAATTCCTGGGCCGTCTTCCTTGTGGCTCTGAGCGCCAAGTCAGTGGCCGAATGCAGCTTTTTGAAAGTGGTGGAGTCCGGCCCCTCCTCATCCAATGCTTGCAGCATTTTGGCTTGAAAAGCCTGGAGAACAGCCATAGCGTGGATTGCAGATGCTGCTTGGCCGGCTGCCATATGAACCTTATCCACGTTGTGGCTCGTGGTGCGGCACGGCTCCGACGGAAGCGAAGGCGCAGATTTCCACCCACGTGCGGACGGACAAAGATGTGCTGCAACTGCTTTCTCGACGGGTGGCGGCTTAGTGTAGCCCCAGCGGTTGTCTCCGTCGACAGAGGAGAGCATACGCGATCCCTTTTGCTCGGGCTGAATAGGGGGAGCGCCAAGACCGCAAGATCTCCCCATAGACCTCAGTGAAAAAGGAAGCGGGTCTCTGGGGGGCGGCAACCTGGGGGCCTGATACCGCATGTTCAACCTGTTCTTGGCTGGTTGCTTGGGGAGTGACCAATCAAGACCCAAATCCTGTTCAGCCTCAGACAGGATTTTCAACAACTTTTCATCAATTTGAGCCAGGGGCTTGCGCACCTCGTAGTGAGAGGCCTCCGACTCCATGCATATATTATATATAAATATATTACTTGTTTTTCATGAATTGCACAATACAAAGAGCAATGTGTAACATTTTACCAGATTTAGTTCTACTTATTCACTTTTATTTGTTCCCCATTAAATAATGTTTTTTTTTTCACTAAAAGTTTAGATTGTATAAAATTAGATTTGATAAAACTTAGTAGTTTCCCAAATGATCTGCAAACATATTAGTTAAGGCATTTTTACGATTCAGTACAGTAACCAAAGAATAAATAAATACAGGCCCCTTTAGCTATTTTACTTGATTAACATAAAATTGTTTTGTGGAATAATGATGTATACAGCCAACAAAAGAGGAGGTGCAACCAAAAATCAAAAAGTCATGTCAATTAGAAAAGGTGCAACACTCACTCTTTAAGAAATCCAACTTTATTGGTTAAACAATAAAGTTGGATTTCTTCAAGAGTGTTACACCTTTTCTAATTGACTTGACTAAAACCAGTTAATTTAGTGGTTACCATTTGTAGGTAACCTGCTTTTTTCAGTGTAGATCATCACTTCAAATTGTAAATATGTAAATATTCTCATGGCTCTTTTAAAATTTGCAGACAACACAATGACAAAGTGTGGACTTCTTGTGATTTCTGTCGATCACATGTCTTATTTGCTGCTTTGCCCGATGAGGAATCTAACCATCTGTCTTTCACTAGGGGGCGTTTGATGGCCAAACAGAGGCAATACTGCACCCTGAGCTTCCTCACAGTGAGCTGCAGGCCACAAATGCCACGCAGTGACAGTGTTTTCTATTTTAGCTACAGCCTTCATTTTAGAGCTAACACATGTATATTTAAAGACCCCACTGGAATGGGCTGACAAACATTTTCTTACCCACTGAATGTTGACATTTCTTATTAAACAGAAAATATGAATGGGATATATCCCATTTTACAATAGCTAAAACATGAGTAATGTCACAAGCTGGAAGGGGAAGACTTTATTTTTTCTTCTTCTTTGCTCTGTATGTTGCAGAAGACATATACTAGCATACAGATGATTTCAAAGCTAATAGACATGGACCTACAGCTCTAACTATTGTGATTTCTTGAAGTATATAAAAATATAATGTCAATATAAAGTAATGTTTTACAATTTCCTGTGAGTCTGTGATGTATATCATATATCTCTCCACTTGGTGGTGCCTCTGCTCCACTGACTAGTAATAAGGTGATGTTTGCGTATAAACCAGTGACTTGAGAAGTCAGGAATGATTAAATGTTTCCAAATAAATGCAAGGCTGTAGGGGGGAAAAAAGCTGCTGGATCAAAAAGCAAGGACTTCTTGTGGTCCCTAGATGACTTGCAGGCAGCACTGTGTTTGTGGGTGGTGTTTGTGTGTTTCACACTTTTAAAGGTTATCTACAGTCATTGTAAAGGTTATTTGCTCTATATACCAGCTGTGCAAGTTCCAATCAGTTCCAAGTTGCAACTCTGCATTTAATACTTTTTTAAAGCCCATACTCACATGCTCTTGACAGCAACACTGTCTATATGAAGTTAGAAGTGTTATTTCTATGACAGTTCTTCTTAGAGACCATCTCCTTGCATAGCAGTGAGTAGCCATGAATAGAAATGAAATATTGAAAATGAGGTGTCTAAACAGGTGATCTTCACACACGTTCACACTCCCACTGTTCTAACATGACCGGCTGACATCACATGGTTTCTCATGCATCTCTTGGACTGAATCTGGTGGCTTTGCTACTGGAGATTGAAGACTCAGAAAGTCTTAAGTGTGATTTCAGAGGCTGCTTGTGCGTCTAAGCTGAGGACACCTCTGGTAGGTGAGAAATGTCACAGTCAGGTTTCATGAATCGTGCACAAAGTATTTCAAAAGTATAAGCAAGTTTTTTAAAAAACTGTTTCAACTTCGGACAGTATGATCACAAACTTCACACAAGTCAGAGTTAAAAGAAACCTTAGGGTTATATGATTATTCTTTTTTTAAATATTATGTTATAATGTGATACATCACATTAAAACAAAACATGATACATCTGGATTCTGAGGAATGTTCATTTGTATTACATGTTTTGCTAAGATATTTTAGAGTGATATTATATTGTCAACTGATATTTATATGCATTTTATTTAAGTAGTCTGCTATACGGATCTCACTGAGTTACATTACAAGCTATCAGAATTTCATCTTAATTTTTGGCCACATAAATGTTAGCAATTGCACCAAAATTGCATATTTTTGCTCAGTTTGAGCTCCATATTCTTCTGTTATACTATATGAGCCATAAAAGCCCGATGTATCAAATACACTCAACAAAAAATACACATTCAATTTATATCAAACTCAGACTGTTTACCTCAGCTTGAATCCATCCAGTCACAAGATATGAGGCATTTGATATGTGAGACATTTAATTTGTGTTCTCTCCTAGACAAGGAATGAGGATGCGTTGTTTTACTGAGTTTGTTGTGTTCAGACAGACTTTGAAAGGTGGCTAGTGATTCACTTTTTAAGAGCAAAAAAAAATTTGTTTTTTTACCAGATTTTATGTTGATAATACAAAGTCTAACTTTTGCTTGTTTGTACATGGATACCAGGAAGAGACATGATGTGGCTATCCATACAGTACAGCTTTAAAATTAGCAAACTAGGTTTATACACCTAGAAAAAAAGCACCACTTCAAATGAAAGGTAAATGCTTGACATATCTACTTTTAAACTCTTTGGAATAGTTTGCATGACTTGCACATGTTTTTCTTTGCCTTTTCAAACCGAAAGATGAGTCAAAATTATTTTCTATGTACATATTCTATGTACAAAATGTACATTTTGTGTGAAAACAGAATAAAAAGTAGATCCAAAAAATAAAAAAGTGCAATCACAAAATGTTTTTGCCAGAGCATTAGTTGTATTTGACCTGAAATATTCCTACTGCAAACCTTACACAAAGAGCAAAACAGAAGAACATGAGCTTAAGCTGTTTTCCAAGAAGACATTCCAACCGTTTAAAATTAAGCGTCATGTTTCATATCGTATGCAGTAAGAGTCACTTTTAGAGCCATTCTCCCCTGGCTTCATGAAATTAAACCTGCTTTTCATTTAGAGTGCTGCACCGAGAATGATGTGATTCATCTTGTCAACCATTTAAAGAGCGCAGGAGAGCACGAGATAGGTGCATTAGTCAAACCTTCTCTTGTAACCTGCAGCTCCATGGGCAGACGTGCTTTCCAGCTACTGGAAAACAGCAAGAGACATACTTAATACTTAATGCAGCAGTGCGAACGAGAACCTGCAAGATCAGACAAAAGCACATGAAGAGTTTGACAACCTCCTGTGTGCATGAGATGGAGACCGATGTGTTGAATCGTCAAATCCTTTCCCTCACCTTTACACCAGAAACGTTAAATCAATATCAGCCACCGTGGATATTGATGTACACCTCTGTGAAAATATTTACAGGCTGTGTTTTAACCCATGAGAAAACAGCATTTACTGCAGATGCCAAAAGCAGTGCTGATGTTGTTATTCTCCCCGACAACCCATGACCAGAAGACTTTGTGCTGTGTTGTGGTACAAGAACTAGGGCCAGAAGACTCGAGGAGATCTGACAAACCAGCGCAAACAGAGCTGGTGAGGGAAAACTCCATCCAGAGAGAGCAGCAGAACTGAGCTGTGACTGAGAGAAGGTTGAAGTGGACCAAAGGGACATTAGTATTCAAATGCTTAAGCCTGCAGCCATCTGCTGGACCAAGGATTAGAGCACTTGCTCATTTGTTCTGTATTATGGTTTATTTAACAGCAGTACTACAGTATAATACATTATATATGTATTATACATATATACACAGTGTCTTGTGAAAGCATTCATACCTGTTTTTTCACGTTTTGTTATGTTGCTGACTTATGTTAAACTGCTTTAAATGACTAATTTCCACATCAATCTACACTCCATACAACATAATGACAAAAGCAAAAACAGAATTGTCACAACTTCATAAATTTGTTAAAAAGGAAAACTGAAATAAGTACTTTGCATAAATATTCATAACCTTAACTCAGTGCTTAGTTGAAGCACCTTTACAGCCTCAAGTTTTCTTTTGGGTATGATGCGACAAGCTTTGATCATCATCATTTTGCAATTATCTGCCATTCTTCTCCTCACCTCTTCACCTCTCACGCTCTGTCAGGTTGGATGGGGGCTGACGGACATTTTCAGGTTTCTTCAGAAATATTAGATTGGTTTCAAGCCCAGACTCTGGCTGGACCACTCAAGGACATTCACAGAGTTGCCAGGAAAGCCACTCTTGCTGTGTGCTTGTTGGAAGGTGAACCTTCTGCCCCGTCCGAGGTTCTGAAAGCTCTGGACTAGGCTTTCTCTATGTTTTGCTGCATTGAGCTTTCCTTCTACTCTGACGAGTCCTCCAGTCCCTGCCACTGAAAAACTCCTCCACAGCATGAGGTTGCTACCACCGTACTTTACTGTTGGGATGCTACTTTGCAGGTGATGAGCAAAGCTGGTTTCCTTCAAACATGATGCTAAGAATTGAGGTTCATCAGACCACAGAATCTTGTTTCTCAGAGTCTGAGGGTCCTTTAGGTGCTTTTTTTTTTTCCAATTTCCAAGTGTGTTTTCATGTGTCTTCACTGAGGAGAGGCTGCGGTCTTGGCCACACCGCCATAAAGCCAGACGGCGTAGTGTTGCAGTGTTTGTCCTTCCGTAAGTTTCTAGAGTGACCATCAGCTTCTTAATCACCACTCTAACCAAGACCCTTCTCCATGTGCTCAGTTTGGCCAGGAGGCCAGCTCTAGAAAGAGTCCTGGTTGTTCCAGATTTCTTCCATTAAGGATAATGGAGGCTACATGCTTCTGAGAACCTTTAATGCAGTAGATTTTTCTCCTGAACTCTTCCTCAGATGTGTGGCTTGACACAAACCTGTCTCTGAGCTCTACAGGCAGTTATTTTGACCTCAGTGCTTGGTTTTTGCCCTGATATGCATTATCAGCTGTTAGACCTTTTATTGCTGGGTATACTGTGTGCCTTTCCAAATCATAACCGTTCAATTGAATTTGCCACAGGTTAACTTTACTTGAAGTGTAGTAACATCTACAAGCGATATGAATGCTCCTGAGCTAAATTTCAAGTGTCCCTGGAAAGGGTATGAATACTTCATTGCAATTATTTCTGTTTTTTTTTTTAGTAAATTTGTGTTTCTTGCTTTGTCATTGTGGTGCATGGAGTGTAGATTGATATGGGAAAAAAGTAATTTAAAGCAGTTTAACATAAGGCAGCAAAATAACAAAATGTGAAAAAAATTAAGGGGTATGAATACTTTCGCAAGGCACTGTACATGGAACAAAACTCATCTCAACGCTTTTGATAAATGGTTATTCTATTTTTAATTTTGATATTTAATTTGAATATCACAGAAGGCCCCAAGTGGCATGTTGTTACTAGTGTTATTTTTTTTATTTGATATTTAATGTAATTAATGAATTTTTATTCAAACATTTTGTGCATTAAATGTGTACTTTAGATATTTTCACTTTTCATCAAACCTAGACTTAAGTGAAATCATACAATATCAATTCATAGCATTGCTATTATGACATATGTTAAATTAAAAATTGGGGAGTAAATATTTAAATATTTATATGCCTGTATATAACTCATAGAATTAATTTACCTGTCAGATGAATCTCTTTTACTAGGATTCTGTGCTGTCTGCCATTGGTTATTCATTGACTTGAAAATACTTCTATTTTCCATATTTCTATACTTAAAAAAATTGTCAAAACACAAATATAATAGTTGATTTAGTATTTTACATTAAAGACACCTTTAAAAAATTTAATGATGTATGAATATCTACATACTGTATGATGAGAATGTTTTATGTTTTTTCTGAAATTAAAACTAATTTATTTATTTATTTTGGTTTAGACTCAGGTTGAAATGTTCCTTTCATGACGGTCACTATCTTCTTTTCTACTTTGACGTCACGTCGGAGCGACCGACCGAATTGGGATCTCGCTTAGAGGGCCAATCTAATTCGGAGGTAACTAACGAGCCAATGCCATTGGATGTGATTTATTTATCCAGCTGCTGCTGATCACAGCTGTGGTATCGTAGGCCGCAGATTTGCAGCGCATATTCAGATTTTCGCTTCGGAGCCGAGCGATCACAACGTTCTGCTCCTGACTACTCTACTGAGAGAAGAAGACTGAACGAGTTCAGCGCGCTCTTGGAGAGCTCTTTGTGTTGGCGGACGACGCTTCAGCGGTGGTGGTTTCCCGTGACGAGTGGGTTGCACACATCAGGCTGCCCCCGTTTGTGTTGCAGATGATCATCTCCCCTGTGCGCCTCATCACGCTAAAAGAGCTTTTTCCCCTAACAGAGCAATTTCGGGTGCGTCTTTTTAAAGATGTTGTTGCGTGGCAAACTTGACGTTACGTTTTTTGTAAAGACGATGTGGGTCTTGCTTATAGACAACGTATCACCCGGGCATTCTGAATGCGGTCGTTACCTGGCACTGGGTGAAAGTCACGATCGCTGCCTCTCGTGCCTGAGCATGAAGCACGCTGAGGTGGCTTTCATGGATTGCTCATGCTCCCATTGCGGGGGTATGAAAATCTCGGAGTTGCGGACCAGACTCCGATACCTGCAAGGGGGCGGAGTGCCCGTACCACTGCCCAGATCTAGGGTTCCCTCCGGGGGCGTCCTTTTTCTGGCGGTGAGCAGGCTGGTCTTACGGTCACGGTGAGGAATACCCCTCCGGGGATGCCCAAGCCCGCCAGCACTTCGAAACCAGCGGAGCTCTCAAAAAGAGCAGGCTGGACCCTCCCGGGGGGTACCACCTGTTTCTTCCGAGGCTCCCCCGACGATCGGATGTCGATTGCAGCATCGGAGGGTGAGCCAGAGCTTTCTGGAGAGGAAGAATCGGCTGCGCTGCTCTCCTCCGGGACAGTAGCAATGCCTGAATCGGATCCAGAAAAAATGGCTATGCTTTCCAGGCCGCCGTAGGGGTAGGACTCGAGTGAAGACTTTCACCATGTCCCAAGCCCTCAAGGTTGCACAATTGATTCTCGGGGTGGGTCGCGCTGGTTCTCAGCGCCCTGCCTCAGTGCCTTTCTTCCCGGAGCTGCATGAGGAGCTCAACAGGTCGTGGATGGCACCTTTTTACTGCCGGAAACTGATTTGCTGGATCCTCCTCCCTCACCACCCTCGATGGTGGGGCAGCTAGGGGGTTACAAGGGTCCCCACGGTGAAGCGGTCGGTTGCGATGCAGTTGTGTCCTAATACCGCCTCCAACCGGCAGGGAGAACCGTGCCTCCCCTCCCGGGTCTGTAGGTACTCGACTGGCCAGCGATGCCTATACGAACGGTGGAGAAGCTGCCTCCGCCTTACAAGCTACGGCGTGATTGCAAGTGCACCAAGCCAAGGCACTGAGGGACTTGCACGAAGGTGATCACGACCCGGAAGTTCAGAGAGAACACCACACCGCGGCGGACCCCGCGCCACGAGCGACGAAGATTACGGCGCAGTCTCTGGGTCGTGCGATGTCCACTATGGTGGTCCGGGAGCGCCATTTCTGGCTGTGACTGGCTGACATGCGCGAGACGGACAAGACACGATTCTTGAACGCCCCCGTGTCCCAGGCCGGCCTGTCGGCGACACGGTGGAGAACTTGCCCAGCGGGTCTCCGCTGACCAAAGCAAATGAGGCATCAAGTACATCCTGCGGCGTCAGCTGCTGCCTGTCGACGAGGGCGGCCCCCCTGCCACCGCCAAAACAATAGCAGCGCTCCTGCGGCCTCCAGCAAAGATGCGCCGTGGAGCAGGTCGCAGGGCAGCTGCCCCGCCCGTCCAGGCCCCCACCAAACCTGGTGGCAAGCAAAAGAGCAAGAGACCATGAGACGGGCAACCCAGAGGTGGAGGGAACTGCTCTTCAGGAGATGGTAAGCACACCACTCCCTCCCCCGGAGGAGGGCCGGGCGGAGAATCTTTTTCCACCAATGACCTCTCGGTCGGTGGTACCCAAATTCTCGACAAAGAGCAATTCCTCTATGTCTGGGGGTGGGACCGTCTAGTGGACGATCTATCACACTCACCCTCCTCTCTCACCAGCGAGCAGCAGTGGGCGGATCGGGAGGACGAACCAACGGACTACCAACGCACCCTCTGCTCAAACGCAGGTCAATGTTACACACACCCAGACCCCGCCTCGGACAGGCTACGAGACGCCCGGGCCAGGTCCCTGCGTTTTTCCACGTTGCCCCACTGCGGGTACGCCTGTAGTTCCGTTGATGCCACTAGCGCGGTGTCTGGGAGCCTGGCTTGAGCTACCCAGCCCGTCTCGATGGCTCCTTCGAACCGTCAGGCTCGGCTATGCGATTCAGTCGCCCGGCGTCCCCCCCCAAGTTCAGTGGCATCCGCTTCACAACAGTGAAGGAGGCTGATGCTCCTGTCTTGCGTGCAGAGATTGCAGTCCTACTGTCGAAGGATGCGATAGAGCCGGTCCCTACAGCCGATATGAAGACGGGGTTTTACAGCTCCTACATCATTGTACCAAAGAAAGGCGGTGGGTTACAACCAATCTTGGATCTGCGTGTCTTGAACCGGGCCCTTCACAGGTTACCATTCAAGATGTTGACGCAGGAACGCATCTTCGGGTGCATCCGTCCCCGAGATTGGTTTGCAGCGGTCGACCTGAAGGACGCGTACTTCATGTGTCGACCCTTCCGCACCACAGACCATTGCTGTGGTTCGCGTCCGAAGGACGAGCACATCAGTACGAGGTCCTGCCCTCCGGGCTGTCCCTGTCGCCCCTTGTCTTCACGTAAGTTGCGGAGGTACACCTTGTTCCCCTGAGAGAACAGAGCATTCGCATTCCCAACTACCTCGACGAAGCAGTCTCAGAATCAGTTGTGCGAACAAAGGGACTTGGTGCTCTCGCACCTCAGCCTGTTGGGCCTTCGGGTCAACTGGGAAAAGAGCAAACTCTCCCCGACGCAGAGGATCTCTTTTCCCGGTATGGAGGGGACTCGGTAAGAGCAGGATGGCGGTCCCACTGAAACAGTTTCAGAGGCTCCTGTGGCATATGGCAGCTACGGTGGCAGTCTGGGGCTGCTTCATATGAGACCGCTTTAGCACTGGCTTCATGGCTGAGTCCTGAGGTGGGCGTGGCAACGCAGCACTTTCCGGGTCCAAGTACACCGGCCTGCCGCCAAACCTTCACCCCGTGGTCAGACCTTGCGTTCCTCCGGGCAGGAGTGCCCCTGGAGCAGGTCTCCAGGCATTCTGTGGTTTGCACGGATGCCTCAACCACCGGCTGGGGGGCCACGTACAACGGGCTTGCAGTGTCAGGGGTTTGGACGGGGCCCCAACTGCACTGGCAACTGCCTCGAGTTGCTGGCAGTGCACCTTGCCCTGGGCCATCTCAAAGGGCGCTTACGAGGCAAGCATGTGCTGGTCCGCGCGGACAACACTGCAACTGTTGCGTACATCAACCGACTAGGTGGTCTATGCTCCCGTCGCATGATGCAACTCGCCCGCCACCTCCTCCTCTGGAGTCAGAAGCATCTGAGGTCGCTTCGTGCTGTTCACATTCCTGGGCTGCTCAACCGGGCAGCCGACAAGCTGTCCCGAGCTGCGCTCCCGGGAGAATGGCGACTCCATCCCCAGACAGTCCAGCTGGTTTAGGGACGTTTCAGAGCCGCTCAGGTACACCTGTTTGCCTCTCCAGAAACCTCTCACTGCCAGTTGTTCTACACCCTGACCGAGGGAACACTTGGCACGGACACACTGGCACACAGCTGGCCGCGGGGCCTTCGCAAGTATGCATTTCCCCCAGTGAGCCTTCTGGCACAGTTGTTGTGCAATGTCAGGGAGGACGAGGAGCAGGTCATGTTGGTGGCACCTTATTGGCTTTCCCGGACCTGGTTCCCAGAACTAATGCTCCTCGCGACAGCCCCTCCTTGGCCGATTCCTCTGAGGAAGGATTTACTGACTCAGAGACGGGGCACCCTTTGGCACCCGCGTCCAGACCTCTGGAAACTTCATGTCCGGTCCCTGGACGGGACGCAGAGGTTCTGAGTGGCCTAACCCAAGAGGTAGTTGACACCATCACGTCAGCGAGAGCGTACGTTTGAAGTGGAACCTGTTCGTTGAGTGGTGTTCTTCTCGCCGAGAAGACCCCCAAGGATGCCCGATCGGAGTTGTGCTGTCCTTTTTGCAGCAAGGGTCGGAGCGAAGGCTGTCTCCCTCCACCCACAAAGTCTATGTAGCTGCAATCGCTGCTAACCAAGACCCCGTAGAAGGGAAGTCGCTGGGAAAGCATGACCTGGTCGTCAGGTTCCTTAAGGGGCCGAGAGAAGGTTAAATCCTCCATGGCCCCCCTCTATTCCCTCGTGGGACGTGACGCTGGTGCTCACGGCACTACAGCAGGGCCTATTTGAGCCTTTGCAGTCAGTTGAGCTGATGTTTCTGTCAATGAAGACTTTGCTCCTGGTTGCTTTGGCTTCCATCAAGAGGGTAGGGGACCTGCACTTATTTTCGGTCGACGATTCGTGCCTAGTGTTCGGGCCGGCTGATTCCCAGGTAAACCTGAGGCCCCGGCCCCGGCCCGGCTACATGCCCAAGGTTCCTGCTACTCCCTTCAGGGAGCAGGTGTGGTGAACCTCCAAGCGCTGCCCTCGGAGGAGGTAGACCCAGCCCTAGTTTTGCTCTGTCCAGTCCGAGCCTTAAGGTGCTACGTAGACAGGACGCAAAGCTTCAGGACCTCAGACAAGCTCTTTGTCTGTCACGGAGGCCGGCAGAAGGGAATGCCGTCTCAAAGCAGAGGATGGCCCACTAGATAGTGGATGCCATCACCCTGGCTTATCAGGCACAGGGTGTGCCCTGCCCGTTCAGGCTGCGAGCTCACTCAACTAGAGGTGTTGCATCCTCATGGGCGCTGGCTCATGGCGCCTCGCAGGCAGATACCTGTAGAGCTGCGGGCTGGGCGACCCACAACACGTTCGCTAGATTCTATAGCCACCGTGTGGAGCCGGTATCCTCCTGTGTACTCACCTCAAACGGTTAGAGGCGCTGAGAGGCCCCGGTTTAGTGTCGGCTTGCTAAAACCACTCCAGAAAGTCCATATAGTAGACCCTGTTGAGTTCCTCCGTACCCTCGGCAGCCAGACATGGCGGAGCGTCCGGCACCAGGCCTTCACTCGCTGAATCCTCGAGAACCGGTAGAAGGATGGGTTCCATATGAAAGACCTAAGTGGATCTCATATGTGTAAAGTCCATGGTATAGCTTTGAGCCCGTGTTTCCCCGGCAGACTTATGCCATTCCAAGAGGGTTCAATCACCTCCATTCTTCCATATGCACCTAAGGGATGTCCATATGTGTATTGCTTCCGAAACCTCCTTCGGGAAGGTTGGAGCTTCCGTAACGTCCCTGTTCCAAGTAGAACGGGTACGTTTTCCCAGTGTTATCCAGTCTTACTCAGTGGGTAGTGCCATTGTAGCAGTAGCTGGTCCTCTTGTGCAGGCTCTGGCCTATGCCAAAAAGTAGGGGCGTAGGTGGCTTCCTCAGGACACTGGAAGGGGCAGTAGCTGGGGCCTTTTGGTAGGATCCCAATTCGTCGGTCTCCGACGTGACGTCGAGAGTGACCGAATGAAAGGGAACGTCTCAGTTACGTATGTAACCCTCATTCCCTGAAAGAGGGAACGGAGACGTCACATCCCATCGCCACAGCTCCTGTACCACCGCTGAGCGGCCGGGTCACCGGCTCGGCTCCTCAGCGAAAAGCTGAATATGCGCTGCATCTGCTGCCTACTTATACTCACGCTGTGATCAGCAGCAGCTGGATGCAATAATCGCATGACAATGTGCATTGGCTCGTTTAGTTTAGACTCGAAATGTAGACTGTCCCCTAAGCGGAGATACCAATTTGAGTCCTCCGACGGGACGTCTCGTTCCCCCTTCAGGGAACGAGGTACATAAGTAACCGAGACGGTTCTGTGGTGGACTCCCCAAAAAGTAATAATATTTAAGACTAAATGTAATTCATGAAAATTTGTGCAAAAGCACCTTTGGAATGTTTTCCTCATCTGCTGTGATTTGAATTGCATATGTGATGTCAATCGTTATAGCCTATATTGTAAACAGCATACTGAAATACAGAGGTATGGGAGCACTCAATCTTCACATCTTCTCTTTGCCCTTGTCTAGAGAACTGTGGCACCACAGATAAAAAGCAGTGTGATTTGGTCCTGCTCACGAGTTGCAGAAAAATAAAGGATATGAGGTAAGAAAACTCGTATTTTCCACAAATATTGCTTTCTGAAACAACAATATAGTGCACAAGAACCATTTTTTGCTAAACAGGCATTTATCTGGAATAAAAATTTGAAAATTTACAATGCTATGTGTTACAAGACTTCTATAAGTGATTGATTCTGCCATACGTATTCCCATAATGTCATTCCAACACCTGTATGACTTTCTTTCTTCCGTGGGACAAACACACAAAAAGATATTTTGAAAAATGCCTCATTGTTGCGTTGTTGTTGTTTTTTGTCCATTTAATGAAAGTCAAAGTTATCATTGTTGCTGTTTGGACTCCAATGCACTTTGCACACTTTAACTGCCAATCTTGTGGATCAGCTCAGACTACCACCACTGATAAGTGATTAAGATGCAGATATTTTGGGTGAAATAATGTGTAAAATAGGCACACTCATTTGGTAAACTCGTCCCTTTGTTTTAATTTTTTGCTATAAAACTAGTTTAGCAGGACCTTCAGTGGTTTAGTAAACTCTCTGCTTATGTCAACTCTCCCTGGTGTGCGTGTGCTTGAGTGTCTGGCCTTGTGCCATCGATACCAGATGTGAGACTATAATGAGAAAATTATAGAATAGACCGACAGAAGGCTTGACACTCCAGTCTTCCTTTATCAGCAGATGCACATATCACAGCACATTATGTTATCCCCAGCATCACCTTTTTAAGATATTATGGTTCCCATTGTGAAAGATCTAAAATTGTCTTTAATTACTTAAGAAATCTAAATAATGTTGCAGCTATCAATTGAAATGACTGAGGAATTGTGAATAATTTGTATTGGGGGAATTATCAGCTACCTAAGAAATGGGCCAAATTTCAATTAAGATTGAGCTAGCTACACTAATAGAAGAATAATTGTCAGCTTTGTGGTATTCAGTAATCATTTTGCACACTCCTTTGTGAGCTTTGAAATGCCAGTTGAGGCTTTTGGATAACTATTTTCCCTGGCTAAACTTATTAAAATATTGTTTGCTTTTGGGAAGTCTCAGTGGGGATTGTAGCAAAATTATTCTTCAAACAAATAAGCACTCTCTCTTTCAAATATATACTCGCATCAAACTGTCATTTCCTCAGCAGGTTCTCGTAGTTAATTTATATTTCATGCAATTCAGTCGAATGAATGCACTCTGCATTTGATGATGGATTATTGTGCTTAATTTATACAGCATGCATAATTTGGCCATGAAATAATAGCTACAAATTATGAGGTCATTATGATTTTACTACATTACAATACACAAACAAGAAACAACAAACTTGGCCATTAGCAGTTATGTTACTCAAAATTCCTGAGGTGTAATTTGTAATTCGGTATCTGGATGCTCCATCTATCATATTTAAGTATAATATTTTAAATAGCAAGAAAATCAAGTACAAAATAAAATCTTAAATTCTTACTTTGCAAGAATCTTTATAGATGATGTGGCATTAAAAAAAAACCTTTCGGTTTTGGCACTGTAAATCTGTGTTCAGATCATCTAAATCTGTTTTACACACCTTTGTGCTTCAGTGATCTACACTGAGACTAACACAAAGTCTTCAGAACCAAGCAATTAATTCGGAATTTTTCATCCAGCACCATGCACTTTATGCCTTAATATCTCAAAATATTAGGTAATTATAGTTATAATCTTTCCAAAATTCAGAAAATGTAAACGCAGTCAAACAGGTTTGGCAAGTTTTGTAACACAGAGCACAGGTAGGAGTATGTACTCACCCTCAGACCATCAAAGATGGAGATGAGTTTGTTTCTTCATCAAATTTAGAGAAATTTAGCATTGTAACACTTGTTTTTTCTGTGAATATCCTTAAATGCTATGTGATGTGAGCACATGTGTATCATGATTGCCTCTCACTACGTGTTGGATCCTGTTTACACCTGGATTTAGCACTGTTCACGCCGCAGTCTTCTCCCATAAATCATTTCAAATCAATTTTTCATGTCCCTTTATTTATTTATTTATTGTTATCCTTTACATAAACTCTGTGTTAGCCTCTATTCTTGACATAATTAAAATCCCATGTTTCATTCTTGCCACCTATTCTTTAAAATGAAAACTGAATAATTGTGAAGGAGCATCCCAGTATGCCTCATTCATCTTACAGGACAAAGGGAAAGGGCTTATGGATGGATGTGGAATATTAAAATGACCCTATATGTGCTGAGCGCGATGAAAATGGTGTGAAGGGTGGTGGTGATCGCACAGCACGCATGCACTGAGACGAAAGAGGCCAATATAAACACAAATTCAATTACCAGACAAAAACTCTGCTGGAGAATCTGACAGGACAGCGATTGGAGGGGATGGCAGGTAAACTGTACAGCATCAGGCAAATAGTCTTGGCCATACGAAGATCACTGTATTTATATTTACCACATAAAACGATTTCCTTTTTTATCCCTGTCATGAATGAATGTGTGAAGCAGAGAGCTGAGAAGAAAAGCTGTGGAACATAATCTTGTGTAAAAGCAGGACAGCGAAATTATTTTGAAGAAAAACAAAACTGTGACCCTTGCTTTGACGCTGTACACTGTATCTCTTTGTGCACTGTAGAAAATGTTCTTAAACCTTAAAAGAAACTGTATTTCACAATGCTACAGTAAAAACCTGTTAATTAATTACTTGTCATATGGTGAAAAAATTCAATGAAACAATATATTTAAAACAAATAGGTAAGAACACATTTGAATTAAAATAATAAAAATTATGTTAAAAGAAATCTCTGTGTGAAAAATCAGATTGTGTTTTATTAAAATAGTTATTTTTACCAGTTATTACTGTATGTGCACATAGTGTTCAGTGTTGCTTTTATGTGCAACAGTGAGCACATGGTTATAAACCCTTGTGGCAAAAACAACAACAATAATAACAATTAATAATTAACCCCCACATTTAAAAAAATTACAATATATAATGTAATGTATAACATATCAATTGACATTATAGTATATTTCATATTGCTAAAATAATATTGGAATATCACACTAGGGAATGCTAGCAACTATCCAGAACACTATTATTTCAAGCTAGATACAAAACTGGAAGGCTGCTCCACGGCAGCTGTTACTAGAAACAATATTAAAATAAATTTTAAGAGGCGCTTATACAAGCAGCTTTGTGGGAAATTCTTCATATGGAGATTTGCAGGTTTTTTTTTTTTTGTTGTCTTTTTACCTTGCTGTGTTGCTTTTTGCTATGACCCCAAACAACAGTTTAATTACTACACTGCTCCCATTCAGCTTTCTGAGGTGGCATAAGAGCCAAACAAAACCAATCTGTTCACCCAGCAGGACCCAGAGCACACACACAGACAAACTCTTTGTTTGGAAAATACAAAATTAACCCAATTTACACATCATACCCTTTCCCCCTCAAAAAACAAAGCAAGACTTTTCTTAGCCTCATCTACCAAGATGGCATAGTTCATGCACTGTCAAGTTTAAGATTTTAAAGAAATGAAAATGAAGAAAAACATAAATGGAAAACACAAAATGTTAAAGTATTGACCCTGTTACAAACTTTCATGTATTACATCACTGCTTGTGGGTGGAGTCTCATCTCATGCACCAACAGATTATTTAAACAGGTAACAGAATACATTGCAAAATGTTTGATTTAAATCATTCAAAGGCATATGGTACAAACAATTATGAGTGCTGATTCAAAATAAGAGACATCTACCATTTGAAATTACACAATTCATCGCAACCCTGAATGGATTTGTCCTTGCACCAAGTGTCCAAGTTGTTTATTCAAAATGTATTTCACATCCTGCCCATAATCACAACCAGTTTTGATGTTATGACCTTCGCTAACTATGTAGCACAGTATAGATTTAGCTGTTGTTCAGTATTTAATGACTCATTTGTTTTCCCAACATGTTTACCTCGGTGACACCCTTTAATGCCATGTGTTAAGAGATAAATGGATAGGACTATTTCCTCTAGTATGCTTCTCCTATTCATCTTTAAATGTTTCAGCCACTGCACTATAAACAGTCTTAATGGAGAACACTCTACTGACAAATGAGAGCTGTAAATTAAGTCAATTGCCCTTTGACTGAGACAGAAATAAGGAGAGTGTGAAACAGAGAAGGAATGTCTGGCCTAATTTAATAGCACTAAACACATTAAACCAAAGGTCAGATATTTCATATTTTGTTTTTTATAGAGCAGCAGAAGTCTGACTCCGTCACTGATGTTTTGTCCTAAATGGCCCTGAGAGCTGGTCAGCACTTCATTAGCGTAATTCAAACCCCTTATTTGTTTAATGTGTAATAATCTGACTCCTGTTTCTCCCCCTACTAACAATGTCTCTGGTCAATATCATAAGCCGTTAAATAAGCTACCTTTTTATGCTCCATAATCATCTCAGTTTCTGCACAATTGTCTGATCTGCCTCAGCATCATTGTTTCTATAAGAAGATTTAAAATCATTTTGACCAAATCCCCATTGTCAGTGGCAATGAGAAAACGAAACAAAACAAACAACAACGATTGACCGTCTTCAGTTTGTCGCATCAACAGGGGAATGTAGCAGGTATAATTGTAACATACTGTTGATTTATTCAAAAATGTTTTAGCCTAATTCTATTATTATTACTATTATTATTATTATTATTGTCAATTAAACTGATAACATTTGATTCTTAATCAAGGCAAAAACAATCTGCATACAGGACATTTATAGCACCTATGCGTTAAAGGCAGTATGTAAATGAAAAAACGTGATGTGGAAACTGCATTTCATTTATACCATGTGATATTGTTAGTCAATGCTAAATATATTTTCAACATAGTTACAGCAAATATAAAAGGAGCATTAAAATTATTCCTACTCTCATATACAACACAAAAGGCCTCATCGCAGGCTCCAAACAAAACACTTCTGCTTCCAATATGCATTAATTTTGGAGAGTTCAAGTTCAAGTTCAAGTTCATTTATTTATAAAGCACATTTAAAAACAGCCACAAGACTGAACAAAGTGCTGTACATTAAAATCAAACCTTAAACACATAAAACAGAAATGATAAAACATATGAATTGACATATGAAGGACAGCACATTATGCAAAGAGGATTTTTTTATAGTTTGATTTTAGCTATGTTTAAAAGTTACATACAGTAAAAACATCCCCAGTTTGAACATTGATCATGTGCTCTGTTATTATGTTGTGCATATTTCTCACTGTCAAGTCAAGCCTTTCAAATTCAAAGTCAAATGAAGCTTGTACACAGGGCAAGAGAAAGCACAGAACACAAAATGTTAAAAAGGCAAATAAAGGTAACCAAGGGGAGCGAGTCCATGGCTGCGTTTCCCAAAAGCATTGTAAGCCTAAGTAGATCACAGAACCACTGACACCAACATCAACTTAGCTCACAATGCTTTTGAGAAATGCAGCCTGTCTGCAATGGAAATCGTAAGGTAAAAATAAATAAACAAACATCTAGACATGCAAATAAACAGCATGGAACTTCTTTCTTTCTCAAGTTCATCTCTGGTTGTCATGGCTGATAATAAGGTGTTAATTCTGAGAGTCACACCAATCTCTGTTATGAAATCTGTTGAACTCAATTCAGCCAGACCCATCAAAAGCCAAAGTCTAAATGCCACAGAGGAGGAATGTTAATTGAGGGCTGAATACAGGTAGAATTCTATCCATTATGGAGTTTTATTACTGAACTAAATTAGACTAGGATTAACAATTACATTATTTAGGGTATGGGAATGCATGCCAACACTTATAAAAGATGTATATCTTTTACATACATACAAACCCTGATTTTTAAGTAGCTAAGCATAATTTTTCGGGTACAGTTATATATCCTGCAATGTTCATAGTTCTGCTTTGGTGGAAAATAATGCGTTACTCGACTTGAACTCTGCTGAACATCGTTACTTATCAGAGTCTTATATCACACAGGCAGAGTGTTCATTAAAGTCATTAGTGTCTTAGAAGGGGTTGATCAAACCAGGCCAGGAGTTGGACTGATTTAACGAGTCTGCTGGTGAACAGTGAGAAGAGTTAGAGAGCGGCTGAAACTAAAGTGATTCTTTCACTGCCCTCCATCACTAATTTTAATGAGGAATTAAATTAGACTGAGAGACAATAGGCATCACAAGAGGATAAGATTTATGTATGCCCATCTTGTTTCTCTCACAGGAACCCAATGACACATAAATAACGGATTCTGTGGACCCAATACATTTTGAATGAATGAATGAGGCATTTATATTTTCTCTAAATGAGGACAATATTTATGTAAAAAAATGTGAAGTAGAAATGAGACCGATCATTAACTTTAATTATTAACTTTTGTTGAATCAAACAGGAGGAAAGAAAAATCAAAGGTGAGATCTCTTCAACATCTCAAACATTTATCTCAGACAGAAATTAGGTTACTTTAGGATCAAATTGAGACTTTTGCTTGAGTCTCCTGCTTCTCACAATGGTCTCCTTTAAGAAAGGAAGAGGAAAATATTTCATCATCATCATCATCATTACACAGTGTTCTTAGATTTTTCTCCTAAACTAAAGACATGGTCTCATATTTGTCTCTTTCAAGGTTTCAAACAAGATCTCAACAAAATCACACACTGTGCTCAGATGTTTCCCTTATAGCAAGAGACACTGGATCTCTCACATTTGTCTCCTCTAAATTTCAGAAGTGATCTCAACAGCTTTACAAAGTGTGCACAAAGTCAAATGTCTCAATATGAGCTCAAACATATCTACCATATAATATGTAGCTATTAATAATAAAATTAGTCAAAGATTGCATCATAAGCCATTTAATATCAGTAAGTCAGTTTTCATAAAGGCATCGGGTACATTAGTATTTCCAGCAAGAAATTATGTGTCCTATGCACATAAACTGTGCAACTCTATTCTCTTATTATGTGTTAACAATTAAGAGTAATGTTATCCTTATTTCTGCATAATTTAACTTAATATAGGTCTAAACTATGAATTTATGGATTTTTTATTTATTTACTTTATTTAGTGCCTTTCAAGCACTTTGGATGGGTTAAATGCAGAGCACTAATTCCAAGTGGCCTAATGGTTAGAGAGTCGGACTCGTAACCCAAAGGTTGTGGGTTTGAGTCTTGTTTTTGTAGGTGGGGGGAGTGAATGTACATGCTCTCTCCCACCTTCAATACCACGACTGAGTGCCCTTGAGCAAGGCACCGAACCCCAACTGCTCCCCGGGCGCTGCAGCATAAATGGCTGCCCACTGCTCCGGGTGTGTGTTCACTGCTGTGTGTGTGCACTTTGGATGGGTTAAATCACCATACTTGGCCACATGTCATGTCACTCTCTAAAAAAAGTACTTTACTTGGAGCACACTATGTAAAGTTGTTGAGATATTTTCTAAAGCTAAAGCTTTAAATGAGACAATTATGAGACCGCCAGTGTCTCTTGCTAAGGAGAAATATCTGAGCACAGTATGCGATGCTGTTGAGATCTTGTTTGAAACATTAGAGGAGACAAATATGAGACCACCAGAGTCTAGATTAGGAGAACAATCTGAGCACAATGTACTCAAATATTCTGAGAGAGTTTTTGCCTCAGGAGACAAGTGTGAGAAGCAGGAGACTCAAGCATAAGTCTCCATTTGATGTTAAAGTAACCTCATTTCTGTCTAGGAGAAATATTTGAGATGTTAAAGAGATATATTTTCCTTTCTTATTTTTTCTTCCCTATTGATAGCTACAATGTCATGTATCCACATCATTTCAATCAAACATGGCAAACGACAAAAGTACATCATGTGAGGGGTCATATTTAAAATTGAAAGAGTTGTAGGATTGCGTAGTGGAGATGTGTTTTACAAATTTATAAAGTGGAGTGGAATAAAAAGATTGGCTCAAGTGATGAGTAGGGGAAAGGGGGATAGGTTTACAAAAAGCCGAGAGGACACGTCGGGTTGTGGTTTACGTCGATACCTCGTTCTCTGAGGGAGGGAAACAGGAGGGAGCGTAATCACAAAGGGGACGTAGACCGACGAATTGGGGAATCTTGCTTAGATAGACCAATCCCTTTGCGTGTAAACTAAACGAGCCAATGCACATTTGCATGCAATTCTTGCATTCAGCTGCCGCTGGATCACAGCGTGGAGGTACAAGGAGCAGCAGGTGCAGCAATATCAGAGTTTTCGCTAAGGGGCGGGCCGAAGCAGGTTGAGGGGCGGGCAAGCGGCGGGCCGGGGGCCCGCTCATGCGGGTTGGTACAGCAGCCGTGCGTGATCGGTACTTGAGCATCCCTTTCCCATCCTTCATTGAATGAGGTTACATACGTAACCAATATGTTCCTTGTTCCATTAATTGCCGAGAATCCCTAACCGAAGTTCCGCAGATACTGCTCCACCCTTCTGCCAGTGGTCCCGTGCGAAGCACTGAAAGATCCTAAAATCACTGCCGCCTTAGGTCTGTTGGCGTAGTCCGGAGGCATTACCACAAGAATACAAAGATATACGCTGCTATGGGGCACTACCCACGGGTCAGTAAGAGCTGTATAACACTGGGAAACCCGGTTGTTAAACCACTTAAACCGGAAATCGTTGTGGGAAGGCCCCTCCTTCCCGAAGGAGGGTGGGTTAGGAAGCATTCCACATAATGAACAAAGCACGTGCTAGGGATCTGTGCAAGTTTCAGAGGTGGATTGTAACCCCTCTTGAAAAATCGGAAAGTCTGGCCGGTTAACACGGGGCCTCCGATGCTATACCAATGGAACTTTACCCATATTGTATCGCACTTAGGTCTCACCTATGGAACCCATCCCTCAGCCAGTTTCTCCGGATCCCAAGAGGAGGTCCTGTCACGGCAGAAACAGCCACCAGGACGGCTCCGCCAACGTCTGTCTGCGCGGGGAGGGTACGATTGAGCTCGCAGGGTCTACGATATGGCCTCTCTGAGCAGTTTGTTGAAAGCCGACCCGAAGAACTGGGGCCTCGTCAGTGCTTCTAAAACCCTTTTTATCTTTAGAACCCATGAGCAAACACGGCTACCACAACACGAAGGCTTAAAACTCTAGCGAACGTGAGGGGGTTTGCCGCCCCCCACATCTCTACACAAATATCTGCCATCGAGGCGCCACGAGCCGCGCCGGAGGATGGTAAGCCGTCTGGAGTAGAGTGAGCTCGCGCCACCTGAATGGCCGTGCGATCACCCACTGTTCCTGTTAAAACCATGTATGGCAGCCCAAGTATCCAGTGGGCCATCCTCTGCTTTTAGACGGCATTCCCCTTCTGCCGGCCTGCGTGACAGACAAGAGCTGGTCTGAGGTGGGGGTCCTGAACCTTTTCGGGGTTCCATTTCTAGCCCTAGCAATCTCAATCGCGGGACTTGACAAATGCAAATCTAAGTGCTTTTGGCTTGGTCTGCCTCCTCCGGTAGCCGGGGGCAGGCGCATGCAAGCGTCACCACCGCCTACTGAAAATCCTTGAAGGGGAGTAGTGTGGGGAACTTTTGGGCACTAGACGGCCGGGCCAGGGGCTCAGATACCTTGGAGGTCAGCCAGCCCAAATCTAGGCACGCAAACTCTAAAGAACCCCCCTCTTGATGGAGGCCAGTGCAAACAGGAGCAGAGTTTTCATTTATAGAAACTTCAGCTCGACTGGTCTGCAAAGGCTGCAATGATGGGGGGCCCTGCTGTAGTGCTCTGACACTAGAGTCAGGTCCCAAGAGGGTAGAGAGGGGGGCCGTGGAGGATTTAACCATCTCGCCCCCCTAAGGAACAGGCTGAGTCAGGTCATGCGTTGCCTCCCCACCGACTTCCCTCCTGGGGTTGTGGTTGCAGTAAGAGCGCAGCCACATAGACTTTAAAGGTTGGAGGTAGACAGCCTTTCGCTCCAACCGCCGCTTGGCTGCAGAAATGAACCCGCAACGACTGTCGATCGGACATTGCCGGGGGTCTTCACTCCATGAAAAGAGCACCATATGTTCTCACGACGGACCGGTTCCACTTCAAAGGTCGGTCGTAGACCGGTGCTCTTCCCCTCACCCTCCCACCACCGGCCGAAGTGTGTGTCACTTACCTCTTGGGGTGGTCCAGGGACGGGACATGAAGTTTCCAGAGGTCTGGACGCGGTGCCAAAGGGTGCCCCGTCTCTGAATCAGTAGATCCTTCCTGCTCCTTCTCTCCAAAAGCTCCTGCTCACACCCTCCGATGCAGCAAATCTACAATCCGGGGTTGGTGGGGAGACGCCAAATGTATACTGCTGGTACGCTCCTTGTAGAGGGCCCAGCACGTTCCATTGACAGCTCAACTGGTTGCGGAGTGCAAAAGGAGTGATGGTCTCCCGAGGGTTGGTTCCCTGGAGGGTTTCCATCACTGTTACCCTCAGAACCCCCACCCTCCGCGGCCGACGGGCTACTGCCTGACTAACCCGCCGCCGCGCCAAGCCGGTGACTAGTGCCTCTTGCCGCCATTTGGAACGAGAACTAGATCGAGGTAAGGGCATGGAAGCTCGCCGCCCCCTTTGAGTAACGGAGCTTGGAATAGACCCGTACCTCCGAATGACATCGTTTCTTTTTTTTAATTCGCAATGAGAAAAAAACTACTCATCCACCACACCACACCGTCAGATGGTGCTAATAAAATGCTGGGCCCCGGCATGTGAGGCAGTGATGCGTTACCATCACGGCCATCACCATGGGTAACGAACCGCAATCCATAAAACGCCCGTGATTGATCGTTTCTATAGCAAAGACCCACCAGCGTCTTTTTACAAAGCGATAACAATTGAGTGATTGGCCAACGCAACGTCATCTTTAAAAAGACCATCGGAAGTGCTCGTGTTAGGGAAAAGCGCTTTTAGCGGGCGGAACACAGAGGGGAGATGGCGCGCGCTGGTTAACAACACAAACAGGGGGTAGGGCAGCCTGATGTGTGCAACCCACTAGACACGGGAAACCACCACCGCTGAAGAGCCGTCCGCCAACACGAAGAGCTCTCAAAGAGCGTGCCCAAGTCAGTAGTCAGGAGCAAAACGATGTGATCGCTCAGCTCGGGACTCCGAAGAGAAAACCTGAATATGCGCTGCACCTGCTGCCTACTTATACTCACGCTTATAGTTTACACTCGGAAGTGGATCGGTCCCCTCTCTGGGTCCTCTACGTGAGATCCCAATTCGTGGCGGTCCATCCAGTGGGCCTACATGCCATCCAGATTGCCCGACCTGAAAGTGAACAGTGTTTATGTGCGTGATTAGTGAAAACTAAAATTTTTAAGTCCTGACATCAGCCATGAAACACATCCAGAAACATTGTCCACTAGACTTTTGAGACTAGAATTTGGTAGAACTAGAGTTTTTTGCTCTATGGTGTGAAAATCACCCCTACCCTGGCTGGTACTGCCCACCGGTGCGTCATTCAAACGCAAAAAAAAAATATATATACATATATATATAGAGTAGCTAATCATAGCGGTATGTCGGTGATAGGGGGGTAGGGGGTACTTTTGAAATTTGTAAAGACAAGCTGTTTTTGTGTCCAGAAAGGAACTGTATTGCGAGGAGTGACAATAGCCCATGAGATATTTTAGTTGATTCACACCGAGAGACAAAAGGGCCTGCCCTCCTCTAATTGGCTCCTCATTGTGACTGTGAACTGAGTGCATGTGAAAAGAAGTGTGAGGAGGATAAAAATGTTTTTGTTTTTTATGATTATTTGTATTTTTATTTACACAAACAACAACGCAAAGTATTTTTTTTTCAAAATACGTATAATGAAGGTCAAAGACACATTATTGGGCACACTGATCTAAATACAGAGACTTAAACAGACCTTGTGTCATTCCTGAAAACAGATCCTGGAGTCATGGAGCTTATTTGACCATATTTGTGAAGAATATCAGTCTAGTCGAACCTCCTGATGAATGTTACAAAAACAACAAAACGAAAAAAGAAACCAAAACAAAAAAAAAAAAGAAGGGCGCAGTGCGCAGGGGAGGAAAGGTGCAAGTAAGTGCAGTTCAGACACTCTGTTGTTAAAGAAAACTTTGTTTGTGAGATCATTCAGGGATTCCAAACGACAAATTGCATACTACTTGAGCAGAAACTACAACAATAATACATTGCAAAAAATTATCAGTTAATCATGGCAACATATATTCTTCCATTACTTTTAACTTGTCAAATTAATTTAACCAATTTCAATTTAATTTGAAATCAAGTCATCAAGTTTTACAAGATTCAACTAGATTTGTCAGTTTAATAAAATTGAAATTGAAATTTGTACAGCCAATTTGATTGTACTTATGTAGAAATATTTAATTTGAAGTAGGACTTTTTTAACAGTAACATTCTATTCTGAACATAACCTCAGTCTTATGTTCTGCATAGCAGTTCTGAGCATTTCATCTTATTGCACCATTTTTTTTGTTTTTGCATGGATTAATTGGCTTTTGTCTGCTTAATATTATAATTTCCCCTAAACCATTTCAATAAGCCTCACACAGACATGGTTCACACAAATGTGCACAAGCTTCAATTGTTACACAAGCTTAACAAAATACATTACAGTTGTGACAAAGCTGTCTTCAATCTCACTGGAGTTGTTGAACTACACATGAAATAACATCAACATCAACAAACACTTTTCTACCTTTGTATGAGCATCAGTTCATAGGAAAAGTTGCAAACATTGTTTGAGGTATTAACAGTTCTACTCGCTGCTGAGTGACTGCTGTATCTTCATGTTCGTCTACAAACAAATATTCAAATCCAGCATCAGCAGAAGATGGGCAAGCCTGTGGCAAAGCCCACATCTCCACACAGGCTGGCAAGCTGAACACAGTGTGAGATGGATTCTGGAGGCAATTAGGGATGACATTCTGGGAAGATGCTCGCTTGGCATCAAAGTCTAAATCCCAAGAAGGCAGCTGTTACTTAGAGAAAGGTTAAGAACCAGCTCCAGCTTGCTCCTTCCAACCTTCCCTTCTGCTCTTTAAAACTAATCCAAACAAAGAAAAGACCACCACTCGCCTTCATGGTATGTATGATTGAATTTTCACATGGCAGTAAGAAAGCAAGAGTTAATATCATATCCACTTTCAGCGGTCAGTGAGATTGACTCAGCCACTAATCCAACGGCTGGGTAACACAAAAACTACCAAACACCGGAAAAAAACAATCCAACATATGACCCAATAGGCTTAACCCAGCGGCTGGGTAAAATAACCCAGCATATTTTAGAGTATACGTATATATATATCTGTCCGTCAGCTGGTTTGAATTGAATTGTGTATTGAGTTTATGGCTTTGAGTGGTGGCATGTGATGGACTGATGAAGGGACTGACGTTTACTCTCAAAAACACACATTTGATCCTGTCATGTCCACAGTATAGGAAGCTATGACTAAAATGTCCTGTTGTAGCTATAATGTAGACATGTCATGTGTATCATTTTTCAACACTAAGTACACACATTCAAACTCAAAGTCATATATCTATTAACTCTACACCAACAACATTCCCCACTGCTTGAGTTGAATAACAGTAGCTATAGAGAACATGAATTCAATCTGAATGAAAAGCTTTCATGTTAACACATAAATTTAAAAGAAAAGATCCAAGTTTCTATTCTAGATTCTAGATTAAATGAAGTGCATATTATGTATGTAAATATTTTCATCAGACTGCAGGGTATTTAAACACTAGTTTTAAAATTAGCTGTTTGATTCATCATCATCATCATCATCATCATCATCATCATTATCATTATTATTTTAATTTAATTCAGAAAAATAAATATCTATGCAGATAAACAGTCAGTTGTCAATTATTGGTAAAAGTAGATACTGTACATTCAGATTATGAGGACTTCTAAAGGTAATAAGAGAAATCAGCCTGGTCTCATGTTTATACGTAGGTATTAATACGTAACATTTACAAGCACAAAACGTACACTTTTGTACGTTTTTATTAATGCTAAAATGTACAATTTAGCCGTATTTCAACGTTTAAAACGTACAAATCGCTACGTATTTTTAGCTAAAAAACTTAAAAATATTTACGTATCGTTTATATCATTAAGATATTCATATCAATGTATTTTTATCATTTTATCAATAAGCGATTTAGATTTTTAGACCCCTTAACCTACCCCAAACCTTAACCTACCCATTTTATAGTGAATATGTATTTTTATAATTTTATCAATAAGCGATTTATATTTTTAGACCCCTTAACCTACCCCCAAACCTTAACCTACCCATTTTATAGCGATATATAAAAGATAAAACGCAAATGACCGAAATACGCAGGAAAATAACCATTTTAGTAACAGCATTCAAATATTTTTATAGTCGCTAATTCCACTCCTACCTATAAGCCTAAACATTTCTGTACAGTATAAAACACATGACAGACAGATAAATGCAATTACAATCATTTATTTATTGCAAAAATGTCAAAATCAGTACTAAAAGTAATCCAAATGACGATGCGTTGCAGCCAGTCTTCTCTGGCGGAATACAGTAGGTTTGTTTGATCCAGAGCAGAATTTATGTTGTTGATCGCTGAAAATATTATCCAGATAATTTTGCCGATCCACTTTGAACACGTGAAGGCGCGCGCATCATTCAAACACACCTCACCAGAAACACAGCTTGTCGCAGTCTGTGACGAATGCAGGCGAGAGCCAATGAGCGTTCGATTATCCTGCCGTAAAACCTGTCGTTTGAAGCGGCAACATTTGAATTTGTAAAGAGCGCGTCAGTCAGCGCGGGCTTTGCTGCTCACGGTCACTGGACTCGCTGCTCGGGATGGAGAAGAAGATCACTCAATAAAGGCTTGGATTTGGGTCTGTTCCTCTTAGTCGTATGGATTCGGAAGATTTGGATTACAGCGCACAAATAAAATTGTTTCATTTCGTAATTATGTTGTGTTTTTTCTATTGTCAGTCACAGCATGTCGGAGAAAACGCCTTTTGTGGCCCATGACAATCAAAGTAAACATTATATGACAAGTAATTGTTAAACGATTGCAGAAATTTTATTTATTTTAAGGTTTAAACTAAAGTCGTGTTTAACATTATGTAGGCATATTCTTGGAAACGAGCTGGCAGCAGAAATCACACAACAAAACGGAATGTTATCAATTCATATGTAAATGAGTAACGTTAAACAATTTAATAATGCAACTGAAAACAAGGTAATTCATATGACAACTAAAGACTAATAAAATGAATGCCGCGATTTCAATATTCATAAGGATTCATTTTTAGGTGTCGTCAATACGTCAGTTTTGTACGTTTAAATGCTGAAAATACGTTAGTATTGTACGTTTTAGTGCCTGTAAAAACATAAGTAAATGTACGTTTTATAGAACCACATTTTACGTAAAATACATACAAATTATCATGAGATCACGTTGCAGCCCAGAAATTGAGGTGAAAAGGCAGGCCTGATTCATAGAGCAAAATAACCACTTGTCTTTTTTGATTTTATTCAAGGTATCTTTCAGATCAAATAAATCCTAAACTCTATACTGAGAGAATTTTAGGATGTTATTGTATATAAAGAACACATAGTTACACTATTACTGAGGTATGCTGTCATTCTTTCTTTATATATATATATATCAGTGTACAGTTAAAAAAAAAACGTAACACATATAAAGTAATTTAATTTAAAAAAGTTAGTATTCATAACTGAACTGTATACCTGAGATCTTGGTCACATGCTCTCTTAGGACTAGTCATCCTTTTTGAATAGCACAGAAGTATTTTCTTGGTGCTTTCAGGTGCATTTCTGCAAGTGAAAAGAGAAGGACATTACATTTATCATTGAAAATAATCTTGTTTGAGGCATTAGTTCATCCAAAAATTGACTAATTTACTCACCCATTTAATTTCAAACCAATATGACGCTCCTGTGTTAATATAATGAAGGTGAAAGAGGACTGAAGCTGCTCCTATAGTCCAAGTCTTCTGAAGCCATGTGATAACTTTGTATGAAGAACAGACCAAAACTTATTTTATTATTTCATTATTTGCTGAAACTATGGGTTGCCAAGCCCAGTTTGTGAATGAGTCATTATTTTGATGAAAACAGAAAGTAATTTCTAAAATGCTGAATTTAGCTTTGCATTTAAACACATATTGGCGCAGATGCAGAAACTTATTGTTTTTGTAGTTCTACAGTCACCTGCAAGATTCTGCAATTACTGATTCCCTTTAAACTTCAAGCCACATCATTACAGAAACAATGAGATGAATGTGAGGACTGAATGTTAATGCGTCTTACATGACTAAACCGAAAGTGAAGTGCATTAGGAGATTTTTTAATGGTTACTGAGCATAATAAGAGGGAATCTCTGATAGCAGAAATACGCTTATGAATTCCCCATTACGATGCAAAATCATGTTATTTCACGTCTAATAATAATAATTAATTTCTGCACAAAACCCCATAACCAAAATATTGAATATAAGCACAGTGTATAATTGACCTAAATCAGCCAAATGAAATTCTCAGACTACCACAGACTTCAAAACTCCCCAAGGAGAAACACACAGCATTGGTGAAAGCTGAAATCTGACTGGAGATTGTAACGTGTACTGTTAAGGGCCGTCTATGGCTTGTCACCCTGTCACATCACACACTAATTAAAGCTGCATATAGGAAAATTTTATTCAGGTCCAATCTCAGATCTGGAGTTCAGCAATAGCACAGAGTTAAAAAGAGACTATTATCTCAGGAGTCCAACCTGTCTTCTGTCTATGTTTCCTGATCCACCAGGGATTTCTGGAGACGGGAGGTGAAGAACAGAGGCATGTGGGAGACAACAGAAATAAAAATTCTTAACTGTTCATTTCCTATGTAGGTCTTACTAACAATGCCTGCAGGTGTTCTTCAGCATGCATCCAGTCTTTCCATTTTCTCTTGTCTTCTTGAATATAAACAAAGCGCAAATGGGTATGCTTCATAGCATGATTTTATGAGTTCAGCATGGCTAAAGAAGTGTGTGATTGTTTGGTGGCTCCAGTAGACTATTTACATCATGCAAACAATCAGCCAATATGCGAATGACAATAATCTGAATAATTATTCTTCAAGAATATCTAGGTACAAAAATCAACACTGAATAAAAAAATGTGTGAATCAGTGACATGTAAATAGACAATCAAATAGGCAAAGACAATTATAAGTCAAACAAGGTGCAAACTATGGCTGTTTCTCAATACCTTAGCTGGTGATTTCTCACTCCTTTGTTCCTACACCCGTGACCTGGAGATCGATCATCATAAAGGACATATCAATCGTCTAAGTGCACCGCAAGTAAAAAAAAAAAAAGGAATCTCCCAGAGTTAGGAGCATAGAAACACATGAGCATTCAATGCAGTCAAAACACCTGATAGACAGATACATTCTCACCCCCTTCATAGACACAACTATCGAAAGTTTGGAATCAGTAAGATTTTTCATATTTCATATTTTTGTCACACATGTCATACAAATGCATTTCTAAAAATGTAATGTTACAATATAATTAAACACCACACACACACACACACACACATATTATGACAGTAATTAACTCTGACTGGACACACACATATTATGACAGTAATTAACTCTGACTGGAGGACAACAAACTCCCAAGTGTCTTCTTTCAAATGAGACCATTTTCTTTCTTTCTTCCACCAAATAATCCCCAAAAAATGTATCACAGTTTCCACAAAAAAACATTAAACAACACAAATGTTTTTAACTTTAAAAATAATAAGAAATGTGTCATGATCACCAAATTAGCATAATAAAATGATTTCTGAAAGATCATGTGACACTGAAAATTGAAGTAATGGCTGTTGAAACTTCACTTTTGCCTTCACAGGAAAAAAATGAATCATACATGTTTGAGTGAACTATAAGGTTTGTTCCTATGTAAGTTAATAAAATTCTCTGAAATGAGTTGTAAACATAATGTGTCTATGTCACATAATGGTAGTGTATGATAAAAGTGACGAGAGTGATGTTTTATTATGAGACTGTGCTGAACCATGGCTATTTTTGAGTCTGAAAAACTTTAGAGAATCTTTCCAAGCAGGCAAGTCTACCAAATTAATTATCACAAATGTGAAGTTTCTCTGGAGGCTTTTTCAGTTTGTTCTCTATTCAGTGTTTAATTTTGTTCTTTTGAATGCTTGATGAGATTTCAAGGGCAACATCATGTTTCTAGCTAATCAAAACGCAGGTTTTCAGGCCCACAGTTACACATGCAAACAACAGTTACAAAAAATGATCAAACAACCAGATGGAACCTCATCCAATTTGACAAAATAATGCAGCATCTTGCTTATTAAAATCAATAATGCTAACAGATTCAAACAATTTTTAATGTAAGAGAAACTACTGGAAAAAAACAACATTTCCCCATGTGTTTCCCAAGAGAGTGCATTAATAGTACACATATATTTTCTCCTCTGAACCCAGAGTTGGGTAAAAGAAGAGAATGAGCTGTGAAAACTGTGATTTTGTTCATTCTTTAAGCTTTTTGGGGGTGTTACTGAATTGTCTGTTCTGCTCCCTTTCTTTTGTTTGTTCATTTGTTCGATATTTTGAATTGAGGGCTCATGAGAGTCTAACACACTTCAGCTCATTTACAATGCAAGTCAGCAGGAAGACTCAGAGGAGGTGCTGTGTTTCCTTCCATAGAATATGCAATTTGTGTCACCACACTTTGAAAGATGAAGCTTGTTAATTCAAAACAAAACGATTCCATGTTTAATATTCAATATCCTGAAATCTTTCCTTACCCAAACACAAAAATAAAAGCACAGAGATTTTCTGTCAAATACTTGACTAGTAAGCTTTAGCAGTAACATTATGTAGGCAAAAAACATGTTTCTCCACTGACAGCAATTCAGCATTAGCTGTGTATTTTGACTAATAAGTAAAAAATGACAACATACTGTATGTTTAACCAGCAATTTTTTAATAAATAATATAAATATATATTTGGGTCCATTTTATTTCTCAGACTTATTATACATCTCACATGAAAAAGAGTATTTTTTTCATCCCCAAAAAAATTTGGAAGCTGGATGCACTCATTTGAAAAATATCTTGAATACTTGCTAAACATCACCCTCTCTCAAAGGGACAGCTTGTGATTTTGTCACACTGGGCTTTTATTCGCCTCAAATGCACAAGGGGCAACGCATTGTCAGAAATGATTCATGAAGCCCTTTATTGTGGTTGCTGTTTTGTCCATTTTTCACCTTTCATACCCCTTGTCATCTTCCAAAGAGCACATTTTGTCATTAGTTTGTTACATGGGCAGAGCTTTGTTTTCCATAATGGCCCTCAGGCAACTGCGGCAATAATTACATAAGTGCCCCCCCCCCCCCCCACCCCCCAGCAAAAAAAAAATCTTATGGGTGTGCTCATCACAATCATGTCCCAATATGTTGTGTGTGTGTGTGTGTGTGAGAGAGAGACTGATTGTTTATTTGATTGATTTCAGTCTTAAAGGCATAGTTCACCCAAAAAATAAAATTCTGTCATCAATTACTCACCCTCAAGACCTTTGTTCATCTTCGGAACACAAATAAGATATTTTTGATGAAATCCAAGAGCTTTCTGACCCTGCATATATAGCAAGGGAACTACCATGTTCAAGTCCCAGAAAGGTAGTAAGGACATTGTTAAAATAGTCCATAACAACTTTATTAAATAATTCTTCTCTTCCCTTTCACGACGCATGTGTGTGGTGCAAGCTGATGTAGAACATGCGTGCGCTGTGGCTTGTTTACAGCCAGGAAGCACACGCATGCGTCGTTGTACTCTCTTGAATTGTGGCGGACAGTGACAGGGAAGAGAAGACGGTTGAATAAAGTCATTATTTTCATTTTCTTTGAGCACAAAAAGTATTCTCGTAGCTTCATAAAATTACAATTGAACCACTAATGTCACATGGACTATTTTAATAATGTCCTTATTACGTTTCTGTCCCTTGAATGTGGTGGTTCCGTTGCTCTCTATACAGGGATAACTCTCAGATTTCATCAAAAATATTTTAGTTTGTGTTCCGAAGATGAACAAAGGTCTTACGGGTTTGACGGGAACAACATGATGGTGAGTAATTAATGACAGAATTTTCATTTTTGGGTGATCTATCCCTTTAAACGACGTGAATTCTGACTGTGCAAAAGCTGAAGCGGAAGTTTAAATGTGCAAAAGCTCAATGGCAAACGGCTCCGAACTGACTTGTTCATATATGGTCTTGCTTATTAGGAATCTTCATAACATAGGTGCCTGTCACTCTCAGGTCCTGTAGTTTGTTCCCAAGAAATACATTTCTATGGACCATCTTTTAATTTTCAGAGAGCCCATGTATTTGTTATTAAGCTGTGGGATGACAATGTTTTATAACATGAGTGCTGCGCTGTTGTTGTTCATATAAGCAATAAAGATTAAATGCGTGGCAACATATAAAGAGCTTATTCTAAACAGAGCAGATTTTTTATCAGGACAGCGAGGGCCTATGTGTTTGAAATCCAAATCAGAGGCATCTTGTCTTATCAGCTGAAAATAATGGGACATGGTCGTCACAGTCTGTAATTAATTGATGTCAAAAGCATGTTTCTTTTAAAATATCCTCAAAGAAAAACACAATTAGCATATCTAAGTAATGTTCTCTGAAACTAGACTAGCATACCCAGACCTAAAGCATCTCAAGTCTGGGTACACAAGCCTAATTTTCAGATAGTTAAAGTCTGGTCCCAAAATGATGAAGAACATGAAATATGGTTAATGTATATTGCAGTGCATATGACATTTTATATAAAAATATCAAAGCCTATCCATAAAGCCACCCTGATTAATTTAAGAGACTTTCATTAGAGGAGAGCTTTTCAAGCTTGTTTAATGCCTCATGCCAACACAATACTGTCAACATACACTTAATATTGTCTAGTTAGAATCATGCAGACGTATAATTAAGCAAACAAACCTATATTCATCCATTTTCATCTCAATAAAAAAGCCACAATTTTTACAACACAATCACGCTCTTTTATTCTTTTAGTTTTCTCATCATGAGCTCCTTACTAGTTTGTTTTGAAGTTTGAGTACTTTTGTTGCACTTCTGAGGTGTTATTTTTAGCCTATTGAATGACATTTTACCAAAGGGATAAAAATGATGGATCTGTTAAACTTACAGGAATCTTTAGCGCATAAACATGACAGCCAACACTTTGTCAAGTGCTCAAATATAGAGATGAGCACGTTTTAATGGGAGATGTGGTTTCAAGACGCCACAATATATGACAGATTAGATTTGCACCTCATAATAAATCAACGCTGAGACTGAATGTGGATCATCTGGCGTAACAGGGGCATATGCTTGACAAATGAGATATGGGAACAATCACTTTGAAAAATGCCAGCCGCCCCCATGGGACCTGAGGCTGCAATCGGCTTGTTTACTAAACTAAGGAAGCATTGCAAACTACCTTTGCAGAACTAGATCTAACCAGCTTCACTGTCCTATAATGCTTCTTCTAGCTGCAATAAATGTTTGGCCATCTTTATCCTTCTTTGAAAAATCTCAAAGGATTTACGTGTTGCTGAGTACTGGAATCACTGGAGTAGTGTGACTTTTCCTTCATTTTGATATTGATTGTTAAAGTTGGACTCAATAATGAACATGAGGGATTCTAATGGATAAGGACTGACAGTTACACATGCAATAGGGACTCCTTACGCATCTGGCACCATATTAGTCTACTGTCATCTCAACATCTCTCACAACCAAAGTACAAAAACTGATCTGATTAATATTCTGGGATGTCTGATGTCTCCAACTGTGTTAGCTTGAAAATGGCCAATGCCATGTCTAATAAACTAACAAGCATCAATTTGTCACCACCACAATGACATGAGACATCCAGTTTTGCATTAACATACTGTCTGGTGACCAGAACAGGCGGTGGTCCACCTGACACTCTGATTTCTGTGCATAAACGGAGAGATGGAGCATTCTAGGGGTGTTGTGCAATCTCTCCACCAGTGGCATGGTTTGCATTTCCCTTTACAGCTACAAGATCATTCAGTGAACAATGACTACATCCACTGTATCTTGCCACGGCCTCTTCTGAAACACATTCACATCCACACACACTTACTATCCTTTCAAGCTGTACTTTGTTTGGTGTTACATGTCTCTTTGATGTTTTTTTGTTAAACCCCAAAGGACAGTTTTTACTTGACCAGACCAAGTTGTTCACACAAGTATAGCTTTGTAATGACTATTACAAATCATGTCACGTTCCCATACAAATGTTACTCTTTTTCTTTTTGCTCTTTTCTTTCTTTTTTTGTTTTGTTGCTCTGAAACTGTAGTTTCTCAAGGTTCTCAAGTGACTTATAGCTAGGCTACAGTAACACTAATAACAAAATAGCTAACTACAATAAAGCTTTTTAATGTATAACAGAAACATACATTGAAAGCATTGAATTTAACATATAAATTCAAGGTGGGTTTTGTTCTTCTTAATTTACTTAAATTAAATAATTATATACACTACCGGTCAAAAGTTTGTAATAATCAAAATTTTCTATTGTTGTTGAAAGATGTCCCTTATGCTCACCAAGTCTACTTTTATTTGATCTAAAATACAGTAATATTGGGAAATACAGTAATTCAGTGAAATATCAATACAATTTAAAAATAACTATTTCCTGTTGTATAAAGTAATTGATTTCTGTAATGGTAAAGCAGAGTTTTGTGTCGTCAGTGTCACATCATCCTTCAGAAATCATTCTAATAAGCTGATTTACTGCTCAAGAAACTTTTCATATTATTATCAATGTTAAAATCAGCTATGCTGCTTAGTATATTTGTGGAAACCATGATACACTACATTCAAAGGTTTTGGGTATATGTTACTGTTAAATGCATATATTTCTCCTTCTGTAGTTAAGTACACAAGTACTAATGTAATGTAGTTAAGTAGTGTCATTACTTTTAGTCAGCTGGACCCCAAGAGTGTTCATTTTTTATACTGTTCTTCTTCCACTACAGGCTTAAAATGGGCTCTATCATTCTGTCAGTGATGTTTCAACAGACATGATGGCCAGCTGAGTCCAGAGCAGATATGATATTATGTCACAAGTGCATTCAGATGAGGTCGCTGTTATCTACAGAGGCGTGATGCGGACTAAAAGTGATAGAAGAGCAGAAGAGAACAGAGAGAAGTATGAGCAGCCCTCTGAGCTTTCAGTCCCGCTGTGAGTAAGAAGCTGTTTCAGGAATTGAAGTCCAGATTTTGTTTTGTAGAGACTCTCTTCACCTGGATGACTGCAGTGATACGCTGCGGCACTCACAGAGTCCGTAGATGGTCACGCCTGAAAACACTTCATTCTGATCTTGCCTGTGAATAGTGTAACCTGCTGAGAGCGTTAAACCCGATATCAACCTATCAGGATGCAGTTTAGTTGTTTGTTGGTGCACAGTGAGTAAATGAACTTATACTTTACTATGCAGTTTATTCCCACAAGCATATAATGCATTCTGAATTAATCGATGAGAGCCATAAAAGTCTGTGTTGCTACAAGACTAAGTGCCAAATCCATCTGAGCTCAAACTTCACCCCAATAGGCAATTCCACTCCATAAAGATCAATAGCACTAAATTATGAATGATCCGTGAAAAAAAAAAAACGAAAAAAACTGTACTCTAAGTCAGGGCAACAATTCTTTACTGTACCAAACAGTGTGACTCCTTGATTCCATTTCTCTATTTGCTGATATAAAAGGCACATATCCATTCATCTCCTGGTTGTTTTGCCAGTAGGCTCTTTGCACCTGCTGGGACATTCTTTATTAAGCTTTAGAGGCCTGCCTCATGAAGGGACAGTTGTTTTATGAGCTGGATTCGGATATTTCAGTGCCAAGCTGTGATTATAATCAAAGTCCATTCTCATTTCAGATCTATACATCTCAGTGGGCCAACCATCACTGTCCACTATTTCAGCCAGATACTCACAAAGAATGCAAGAAAGAGAAGGAGCAAGAATTTATTGCCACTGTCCCTCTGTTCAGACATAATCACAGCCACCTGTTATGTAATTTGCCAAGCCATTAAAATGACATGTTTTGGATGAGGACACTCACTGACATGAGTCTTTAAGTTTTAATGAATCAGGACAGCACACCTGATGTTTCAAAGTTTTTGAAGGAATTCTCTTATGCTAACCAAAGCTGCATTTTAGTTGGTCAAAAATACAGTAAAAAAAAAAAGATGAAATATTAAATATTAACGACTGTTTTGTATTAGAATATCTTTTAAGAAGTCATTTATTTCTGTAATGGCAAAGCGGTCACATGATCAAGCACACATTAAATTGATCAAAAGTGACAGTAAAGACATTTATATGTTACTAAAGGTTTCTATTTCAAATAAATACTATTTATTGTACTTTTTATTCACCAAAAAATCCTGGGGGATTGCATAAACATGGCAAGTTTATCTCCACATTTAGAATTAGCTTTAGGTAATCGCAATAAAAAAAATTAAAAGCTAGGGTGTGGAAAAGAGGCAATGGCGTCAATCATGACAACATTCTGAAGGAAATACAACATCCCATTTCTTCTCATCCTTTTTCTGAGGTGGCACATTCAATTCGAGAGGAGAATTAGTATGTCGATAAGGAGCCATTACAGCTAATAATGTGGGATTGCACCTTGCATTCAATTGTCTTGTTGGCCATTTATTTTAAGCCACATTCATCCTTTGGCTTCTCTAAATTCAGCTGCAGTCCCATCAAAAGAGCAATAAACTCCATAAACCTCATGCAGCGAGAGAGAGAGACTACTATGATAATCCAGAAGGAAGCCTGTTTCATTAGCAGTATACCATGGTTAACTGCTTGTGATGGCTGTTAAATAAGCTTTCTGCAACAAACAATCATGCAAAAGTTTGTTTTATTGCGTTTATATGATTTTTTATTTCACAACGTAATATTTGGTATCTGCAAAATGTTACAGCAAATATCTGACAGCATTCTGCAGCCAGATACCTCTTGAATCAGGAGTGATACCTCTGTGGAGGCACATCATGCTTTTCACCAGAAAATGAGGTAATTATTTGACAAAGGCCAAACAATTAGACCAAATGCAGCAGCTCTCCAAACACAGGGAGCTGCAGCCATTCATCTTTTTAATATCTGCTGGTCAGAACAAGGTCAGGGAAGCTTCATTACCTAGAGAGCACAGCAGCCCTTCACCGTTCTCCGATAGGAAAGGACCTAAATTGGCCGTTCTAAGCAACTCAGATTGATGAACAGTGATTTGTTATTTTGACAAAAATATTAATTATCCCACCCACCTTTCCACAGTTTTGACAGCAACATTTTTCATTGACAACATTGCTATCAAAGAAAAATAGACAAGATGCAAGACAAGTCTAAATTTTCCTTTCTAGTAGCATGGACATTTTGTTGTAAATTACTAATCAAAACTAACCTTTCACTTTTAATCACATGCATGCTAATTAAACTTTATATATGATCAAGCTTATCAAATACTTAGTCTTAGATAGCTGTGTTGACCAACTTGTAGCAACAAAACCAATGCTTGAGAAACACAATAACAAAAAGAACACAAAAAGATCACATTCAAGTCATTGACTCAGTCATCGACTCGATTCAACTGAAACATTCAAAAACGAAATGAAAAGGAATTAAACAAGTGACTGCATTTATGAGTGAGTCATTGAGTCATTAATTTAACCAATTTGTTCACAGATGCTGATTCATTTTGGAATGCAACAAGTGACAATATTCATGAGTGAGTTATTGCATTAATTTAATGATTGAAGATGCTGATTAATTCAGCATCACGTGACTGTCATTGACTCAATTCAGCCAATTTGTTAAAAAACACTGATTCATTCTGGAATAAAACAAGTGACTGTATTTATGAGAGAATCATTGGATCATACATTCAAACGACTAGTTCAAAACGGCGAGTCATTTAGGAATGAATCAAGTGACTGTATTTACGAGTGAGTCATTGGATCATACATTCAGATGTTTAGTTCAAAATGCTGATTCATTTAGGAATGAAACAGCACCACTGTTGCTCGTAATCATGCAAGTATGACTTGTGCTGTAACTTTGACTGCAACTATTTTATTGGCATAAGAAGTAACTGCCAATATTTTGTGTAAAATGACATTTCCACAGTATTAAATGTTTTGCTTTTTGAACTGTTTTATAAAAACAATATCACACTGTCTATTGTGATGTTTTATCACCATGATATTTGAAGAAAAAAAAATCAAAATGTGTTTTGAAAGGTGATGACTATATTGATATTTTAGTGAATTTGCAGTCAGTAAATCCTTTGCCCTTAACTCCAGATTGTACACAATCAAAAAGCAAACAGTCACACACCACAACCCCAGCGGCAGGTGTTCTCTCCCCTCTATGTCTTATTCAAGGCAACAGTCTTTTAAATCAAGCCCTTGATCATGGAGCAGATGCAGCATGGAGCCATCCATCAAGAAACTGAGCTTATGAACTACAGGTTAGATTGCCATGAACCCCATGAAAGTGTCTCACACAGATTAAATAATGAATGACTCATGTCCGAACTTGTAAAAACTACTAGGAAACCAACAGAGGATCTGGATCAGAATGTAAAATGGCAATGTGGAGATAAAAAATACTCATGAAAAATGAAAGGGTTCACAGGCTGGTTCAAAGGCAGGTGAACACAGTTTAACTTTGCTCAAGGGCTAAAGAAACAGTTGAACATCTTTAGAAAATACAATCTAAATTTGATAAGTGGATCGATATATTGTCACAATACCCAGTCACCAGTCCATTCACTATCTTCAGTCACCAGCCCAGTCCACTGGGAACTACGTTTCCCAGCATCCCTTCTGGTCAATAGCTGCACTCAGTCAGCCATCACCATACCTGCCATAGATCTCATCAAGCCCTGTGTAAGAGAAGTTACTAGGGCCGAACGATTAATCAAAATCAAACCGAAATCGCAATTTGGCTTGATGTGATTATTGAATCACACATGCTGTGATTTTTAATTATAGAAATATATGCACAGTGCAAGTAGTAAATGCTGCTCATCTCTGTGAGTTTGAGTCGCTTATAACGTGCATCTGATTAAACAACACACTCCAATCATCCTCTCAAACTTAATGAGAACTGTTTATAAACCTGTTGTTAAGAACATTATAACATGATTTTACTCCACAACATCAGTCGAGTGTTTTGAAATAACTTCATTTTCTGACTTGGTGGCTTCTTATTACAGAATGAGGCACAAACTATATTCTATACTGTAATAAAGGCGATTCCCCTTCGGGAACTCGAGCTGCGTCGGAAAACGCTAGGGGAACGCTTCAGCGATACCAAGCTCTGAATCAAATGTGTAATCAGTTGAACGATGGGCGAGACATCCGCGGCGGGTGACGTCATGACCAGAAAGCTATAAAAGCACAGGAGGTTGCCGCGGCGCTAGCTTTCTGCATTCATCAAGCTCTATGTGTGTGTCGGTACACGCTATGTTCTGTGAGTCGTATTTATGTGTCTGTCCAAAACAAAGGCAACAAGCATTCCATATAAGCTCCCGCAGAGAAAGAAAAGTCTGTCTAGCAAAAGACAAAAAAAGGGGGAAAGAGATAGCGTTACAGACTGTGTGTTCGCCGCCCACGTCACACCGAGCGGGGATACCCACAGTTTGTGCGTGGGCTGCTTGGGAGCGGAGCCGCGGCGTCGGCTCTCGAGAGGGCCTCGACTGCCGCATTGGGCAGGGCCACTGAGTTTGCTTCGCTCCCGGAAGGCCTCTTTGAGGAGGAGCTTCACAGCGTTACCTCCCGGGTTGATGCCCCGCTTTGACGAGGCGGAGCGGCAGCTGCACTGTGGGGTTCGCAGCTGGATTTCTGGTGCGAGGGAATGGAGACGGGCGAAGTCCCTATCTTCTTAGCACCTGCCTAACCTGCGATAGCTGGGATCGGAGCCCGTTTGCGGCACTTACCCGGAGAGCTGGCTCGGCGCTTTCCTATCTTCTCCGAGAGGTTGATGTAGAGAGCGTCGACGATTCGCCCCCTCAATCCCCACTATGAGGAGCTAATGGAGGTAGTTACACGTGTGGTTGCCAAGTTGAACATCGAATGGCCCGCAGAGAAACAGACTGAACAGCAGAAAAGCAAACTCGATGAACACTTTCTGCGGGCCAAGTCGATACCTCCACGCCGGAGCCTGCCGTTTATTCCTGATCTCCACACCGAGGTGTCGAGATCGTGGAAGAAACCATTCTCGGCCCGCCTATTCATCCCCGCCTCTGATTATTATGGAAATGTTGCAGGGTTGAGTGAATGCGGTTACAGAGCGATGCCCTGTCGAAGCAGCGCTGCGGAGCTATTGTCATCCCGGTGCGGCGTCGTCTCTTGAGGATCGGTTTGCCCTCCAAGCGCTGCGACAAACGCAGCGCTGGTGGGCAAGGGGTACTCGACAGCAGGTCAGGCTGGTGCGTGTCTGAACACAATATCTGTGTTACAGGCGTACCAGGCCGACCTGCTAAAAGAGCTAGATGAAGGCGAGCAAGTCAAAGCAGAGGACATTTTAGAACTGAGGAGAACCGCTGATTTAGCCCTTCGCGCCACCAAGGAGACCGCGCGTGCTATTGGGCGGTCCATGGCAGCTCTGGTGGTGGCGGAGAGGCATTTGTGGCTGACCCTGTCAGATATGAAAGAGAAGGACAGGGTATGCCTCATGGACGCCCCACTTGTGCCTTCTGGCCTGTTCGGCGACGCCGTCAATTCGGTCGTCGACAGATACAAGGAGGCTTGTAAACAGGCGGTGGCATTCCAGCGGTTTCTCCCTCGCCGTTCTATAGCTCTGGGGGTTGCTGGGCGGGAGCAGCCCCAGCCGGGTACCAGCTCCTAATATAGGGAGGTCCAAAAACAGAGCGTTGCCTCTCGCACTCCCCCGCAGCGAGACCGAGGACGGCTGAACTCTAAGTCGGGGGCTTCTAAGGCGAGACCCAATCTGAGGGTCGTGCTTCAGTCAAGGAAGCCCTCGAGGAGCACTCGACGGAAGACGGTTCCTGACAGGCATAAATACAGGATGATTGAGGGCGGGCACCTCTGGGGAGAGAGGGTGTGCACGCCATTTAAACACGGGTGTCCGGCTCTACTACAGCGCCCTAAGGAAACCGTTTTCTGCCAACCCGGGCCAGTGTTGCAGGCGCAGCGGTATCAGCGACGGTTTTTATCTGTATTTCCGCCCCCCCCCCCCCCTGCGCACAAAGTACGGCCCGCCAGCCGAGAGCCCGACACCCTTCGGGGGTCTCATCAAGCAGCTAGTCAGCCCCCCGCGAACTACTTGCCGGTGCCCGCGCCCCCTTCGGGCACCCATCTAGCAGCCTCCCAAGACACAGAGGCGTCTCGAGGAGGGATGGTTCCTTAGTAGATTATTTAGAGCCGTGGGAAATACTGTCTAATGATCTCATGGGTCCTGCCAGACTGTAGAAAGAGGCAGGTATAGATTCAGTTCAGCGCTCACGCCCCAGCCTTTCAGGGGTTTTTCTCACAGTAGGGGGCCCCAGAGCAGGTTGGTATTAGAACAAGAAGGTCAATAATCTCTGAGGACGGAGCGCCATCGAGGTGGTACTAACTTCGACAAGGGATGCCGGGTTCTACAGAATTGTAGATCTTTGCGGAGATTGAAACCGCTCAGTCATGCGGCTGAAGTTCAGGATGCTCACAATCAAGCATGTTGTGTCTCAGATCAGGTCTGTGGACTGGTTTGTCACGATAGATCTAAAATATGCTTATTTTCATGTCTCCATCCTTCCCAGTAACAGGAAGTTCCTGAGGTTTGCTTTCGGGGGCAAAGCGTACCAATATCGAGTCCTTCCCTTCGACCTAGCACTCTCACCCCGTACTTTCACGAAGTGTGTGGATGCTGCACTGGCTCCTCTGCGACTCCAGGGCATCCGCATACTGAACTATATCGATGATTGGTTGATATTAGCTCAATCTGAGCAGATAGTGGTTCGGCATTGAGATGTCATTCTCACTCACATGAGAGAGTTGGGTTTAAGACTAAATGCCAAGAAAAGTGTGGTATCTCCATTGCAGAGGATCGCTTATCTGGGCGTGGTGTGGGATTAGACCACGATGCAGGCACGTTTGTCTCCTGCTCGGATCGAGTCGATCCTCACGGCAATCAAGAGAGTAAGAGAAGGCCAGTCACTCACTGTCATACAGTTTCAGAGACTGCTGGGTCTGATGGCAGCTGTGTCTAACGTGATACATTTTGGCCTGCTGTATATGAGACCCCTACAGTGGTGGCTCAAGACAAGGGGTTCTCCCCGAGGGGAAACACGCTTCGCATGATCAAGGTCACACGGAGATGCTTACGTGCCTTAGACATGTGGAAGAAACCTTGGCTCTTGTCTCAGGGCCCGGTGCTGGGAACTCCTTGTCACACCATGTAACGCTAGCGACGGATGCGTCCCTCACTGGTTGGGGTGCGGTCATGAGTGGCCACCCTGCCTGTGGTCTGTGGAGTGGTTGCCATCTGACTTGGCATATCAATTGTCTGGAGATGCTGGCTGTGTTTCGAGCCCTCAAACACTTTCTTCCAGACCTAAGAGATCGCCATGTGTTGGTGCACACCGGCAACACAGCGGTGGTCTCTTATATAAACCACCAGGGAGGTCTGTGTTCGCGACCCCTTTACAGGCTGGTGCACCAGATCCTTGTGTGGTCCAGGCAAGTCCTTCGTGGGCAGTGCATCTACTGGCATTATCAATAGGGTGGCAGAATCTGTCGAGGTGGGTTGAAGCAGATATGGAGAGTTTGCAGGTTCAGTGGACTGTTTGCGACACTCAAACGACCTCGCAATTTCACCTTGGTTATCTCCCGATCATCACAGCGCCCTGGGGTGGATGCGATGGTACAGATGGCCGAGGGCTACGGCGGTACGCGTTTCACCGATCGCTCTGCTCCCGGGAGTTCTAGAGAGAGTACGTCGGGACGGGGTCCGTCTATTGCTAGTAGCCCCGTTCTGGCCGGGCCGAGTATGGTTCTGGACTGATTTGGCTATCCCGACGCCGACAATTCACTCGGGGATTCCGTTCAGGAGAGATCTCTTAACAGGAGGAGGTATGATCTGTTTCACCCCGCCAGAGGTGTGGAACTGTGGGTGTGGCCCCTGAGTGGGCACAACTCGTAGCTTCTGGTCTCTCAGCTGAGTTTGTTGAGACCATCCTCCAATCTAGAGCTCCCTCAACGAGGAAACTGTACGCACTGAAGTGGAGGCTCTTCACTTCATGGTGCGGAGACCGCCTGCTTGACCCAGTTAACTGCCCGATTGGTACAGTGCTGGAGTTCTTGCAGGCCCGTTTCTCCGCGGGGTTAACCCACTCCACCCTGAAGGTCTACGTGGCGGCCATAGCGGCCTACCACACCCCTCTTGGTGGTCACTCGGTGGGCAAGGCCCCTCTGGTTACACGTTTCCTTCGCGGTGTCATGAGGCTGAGGCCTGAGGTACGATCTCGTGTCCCTCCTTGGAACCTCGCTGTGGTGTTAGAAGCTCTCTCTAGGCCTCCTTTTGAGCCTATCGAGGATATATCAGATTGTCTTCTTACATTAAAGACTGTGTTTCTCTTAGCAGTATCTTCTCTAAAGAGAGTTGGGGATCTGCAGGCCCTTTCTGTGGTAATTACTATCGCGACTTGCGCCCGGTCTGGCCAAAGCTTTTTTATACCCTCGCGCGGGGTATGTCCCTAAGGTCCCCTCCTCTACACCAGGCCTGGTCGAACAGGCTTTTTTCCTCCTCTTAGGGAGGCCCGAAACCCAGAGCGGCGAATTGTATGTGTCCAGTGGAGCACTGGACGATTACATAAAAGAGTGCCCCCCTCCAATTGGAGAAAGGAGGACCAACTGCTGTGTGCTATGGTCCCCCCTAAGCAAGGTGCATATGCTCCAAGCAGACCCTTCAGCGCGTGGCCATACGTTGAGACATTACTGTGCCTATGAGTCTCTGATCGCCCTCACCATTGGGGGCAAGGTCACTCGCAAAGAAGTGTGGAGGGACTCCAGGCCTTTCTGGCAGGCAGTTCCTATCGCAGGAACATCTGCAACGCTGCAGATGGTCACGCCCTCACTTTGCGTCAGGTCTATGACCTGATTTGCATCGCCCCCACTCCAGCCCTCTGTCTCTGGCCATAGCCGTGCACTTTAACCCAGCAGGGATTTGCAAGTCTGGCGCGTGGACATCTCGTTCCCCCAGCGTTTTGACGCTAGCCCGACCGTTCCCGAAGGGGACGTACAAGTACTATTCAACCATGGTTCCCGCAGGGAACGGACGGTACGTCGTGTCGCAAGGCCATACTTCGGTATCTACCAGAGCCGGCCTTCACTCCTAAGACGCCTAGCGCCTGGCGACGCACTCACGTGCTTTTTTAAAGATTCTGGGCACTGACGTCCACGCCCGCGAACGTATCGCCCCACGTTCGCTGATACACATTGATTCCGAGTTGGTTCGCTGAAGGTGTCCCTAGTGTTTTCCGATTTGCAGCGTCTCGTCCTCGGGGAACCATGGTACATACGTAACGGGGACGTTAGCATTGCATGATACAATCGACTTAATTATTCTGAAAATACCAGAGATGGCTTGAAGAAAACAGATAAACCATATATTGTATGCTTTGTCTATGGTCTGCAGGTTTAATCAGTTTATACCTTTTAATTCTTTTATTCAGCCACAGCTGATAGCTAGCATAGGCAACCCATAGATATGTCTCCGTAGAGCCCCCGTACGGACCCTGTTCCCTATGTGGCGCTAACGTAAGCGATCCGCCATATTCGAAGCGGTCACCTTGATGTCATTCACTACACAGTAACATCAGTTACCTGTTTCAAAACTCTTAATATTGAGTAATACATTTAAAAACCAACACACATTCCACATGTGACAGGCTTATACTGTTTCTTCGGGAATTTAAATCCGGTGGTTTCTACAACCATCGGCCTCGTGCAGGATGGTGGAAACTTCCGCAATTATGATCTTATGGTGATGACTGTCAGTTGACCGTTAAGATGGCTTTTTTTTTTTGGACGCGTCGTCTACGTGCTTGGCACCTGGATAATACCTATATGTAGATAGCCTCACTTACCCGCGCTGCTTCTCTATAGGGCCTGCCTAACCGCCTAACGCCGTCGCATATTGAAAATAACCTTGAGTCCTTCCCATAGTACTCACTGCATATTCGCAAAGGCCACAATCCTGACAAGAGGCCCTCAACGGTTCAGTGAGAAACACTACAGTCTGGTGAATGACGTAAAGTGACTTTTCAAGATGGACCTCATCTACGGCCTGGAGAGTCGACTGGGGGAATGATCCAATTCTGCTTGGCACACAGTCGAAAAGGGGGAATCTACTATACATCCTTATGGGCTACTTGCCCATATTCGGAATTCCGTGGAACGTCTGTTTCTCTTCTTCTGTGAGGGCATTTGTGGACCGTTTTGCATCGACGGCCGCCCTCGGAGCCAGTTGAATGACCCACCTAACGAGTTCAGCCACTTACAGTAAATGCCGTACTCCGTCCTATTTGGGGCCTACCGAGGAAAAATACTCCCTGCTCCCGCCTCAAGCCTTTGATGTATAATATCATATGAAATCTGTTTTGTAGTATATAGTGTCAGGCTTTTTTCTTTCTTTCCCCCAGGCCTTCCACTATCAAAGCTTATTTCAGAGGTTAGACATGACTCTCGGATTTTTGATTTTACATACCTCCTGATCAATTGACTGTTAAGATTTTTCTATAACAGTATCCATTCTGATGTACAGATATACTTGGCGTGTTGTTACAAGTCCCGCTTTCTCGTTCAAACCCACGTTTTTGTAACCTCAAACTTAGTCTTATATTTCTCCTTTTTTTTTGTAAGTATATATCGTATATGGGACTTCCTGGCTATCTATGGATTATACGGTCTGTTCAGTCAGTCTTCCAGTCGTCAGATCCAGTCCACTAAAGCCTGCAAAGAACAGCGCACCTGCAAGACACATCTGTTTCTGCTCAAGCTGACTATCTCTCTTCACTAAATATTTACCACTGGTTTCTCCACCATGATGCTTCCCTGAAATACTGGCTAAAGACTTGTGGACATCTGAGTCTTCTCTGGTGTATTGTGCCAAATATATTATTATTTAAATTTTTTATATAAGTTATTTCAACATTTTATAACCAAGTTTCAGTTTTTTAACTTTTAGTTGTTTTAAACAATATTCAGTTTATTATTCAATAACTTTTTCTTTGTTAATTAATATGTATTTATAATAAATTAACCAACATTGATTTATATAGCTTGAAATGTATTCATAAAAATGTATTAGTATATGTAGAATTATTTGAATAATTAGAATTAACTTTGAATTAATATACTATAATTATTCTTGAGTAGTTGATCTTATGCAGTAAAGGCATTATTCAGTGTTCATTGTTTGTTCATGATTCCTAACGCATTAACATATCTTAATAAATTTAACCCTACTGTAATTTAACCCTACTGGTGCCATATTCCAAACTTTTAGGGTCAAAATGAACATTGTCATCCTTGTGCTGTTTGAAACTTAAATTATTCCCTAAACATCCTTGAAATCCTTCCCATCCACCCTGTAACTTAAATCTCATTCTGAGTTTGATGTAACACGCCATTGGCTTTCAGGTGTTTTGTTACTGATTGCAACATACCAAGTTTGGGTTAATCTTTTTACATGAGATTTCATAGCCTTGAAGCTGGGGAAGATATTTAGCAAAAATTACTGAAACTTCAGTTTTGCTCCTAACAAACTAGAATATGGCACAAAATTTCTGTATCATATAACAATTACACTAACAGTAGCATATTGCTGAGGATATCACAACAATGAACAATATTTTCCTTTTTCCTTTTTTTATTTTTCCTTTGCTGCAACAGATTTGATTTGAAAGGATAACTTTGTAAAGCATTTAAATTCTTTATAACTTTTCTAATGATACAATATGAGCTATGTAGCTCTGTCAATGTGTTTTTGTCATGCTCTGATAAGTATTCTGCATTTGCTTGATTTATTGAGATTGAACAAATACATGGATCAATTCTGTTCTCTTTAAAAGGCACAATTATCTTGGATAGTCTTGGATATGCACAGATAACCACATATTGGACAACGCCAACCTTTCATCACCAAGGATTCTGGAGACCGACTGATGTTACCAACTAAATTGTTATACAGTATTCTGAATGGTTTCATTAACTGTGACACATTGAATAGCTGAAACAATTGAGTGAGTTCATTTACATGCTATAGCAGCATATCTATCTTGCTTATTTCCTTGGAAAATAGTCAACCTTTTGGACAACAGACTCACCTCCTTTTGGCTGTTTGTTGTTTGACAAAGGTCTGTTGTGGAGGACAAGAAGGACCTGTGTACGAGACACAGATGCTTTGAAATGCTCGGTGGATATGCTTTGAAACTGCTTGTATAAAAGGCAAACCAACTGAATTCATTCAAGCTCTTCAATTGCTCTGGCAGCTGCCTGAGTCCCATCAGCTCTCAAATACCCCACCCTACGTCAGCGCACAATTCACTAGGGGACGTGAGCGGCTGACGCTTGCTGTCTACCGAACTTGAGTGCCCATCCATTCCTGTTGTTTTCACCGTGGTATGGCCATCATCCCGCGAAGGTCGAGTGTTACTCCGGCCTGAAGACCCATTTCCGCTTCGCACTTAGGTTTTCTATTGGTTTTCTGTGTTTCCACCACCATTTGTCTGTCTCACTGGTGTCCGGATGGCAGCGGCACACCTGGACGCAAGATGTGGGAGGCACAACCATGCCCACACCTTTTGTCAGCCCTCTGGCCAGAGACAACCATGCTCACCATTAATGTTCCAGAGTAGACGGAGTCAGCGCCACCCGCGCCTACGCTGTTTGCAGCCGGCGGCTTTGGACCGCGGCTGCTGAGTGGCCGAACTTCGTTTTCTTTGCCTCTAGTAGGGATCGACCCACACCTTCGGCCTTGAACAGGTTACAGCACCGGTTCGTCCCCGGTGCCTCACCAGCTGGTCTCCCCTTTAGCTCTTCCCCGAGAGGAGCGAGCGCGGGCGCGGGCGCGGTGTTGGGGCTAATGAGTTTTTAATACAGCAGATATGGCCTCCTTACTATCATTTATTGGGCGCCTTAGCTCCCCCCCACAGCGCGCCCCCCCAGTCCTCAATCCTCACTTTTGTTTTTTTTTTAATCCCTTACACTCGAAATTGTCTGCCTTTGGGCTCCCACTCCAAACATCTCTTATCACCCTATACTCTTTTTTTTAGCTGACCTGTACTCCAATGAGGGTCATTAATATCTATAATAATACTAATAAAATCTTTTACACGGTTGACAATGGACTAACACTGTGTCCTAATTTTGTGACCTTTCGTGTTGGCAAAATCTCCGCACTTGACTTCTCCGCCTCGCCACGCTAATGTCCTTACAAGCAAGCACATATAGACCAACAGCCCGGGACATCACCAATTTGCCACCTATAAGCTAGTCTCACCTCGAAAAGTGTCGCGTTTCCCACTTTGCGGAATCGCCCTTTTTGCTTCGATGGGCTGTGGCCCTTCATGTTGCTCTGCTGGTTCTTGGGCTTTGCGGGGCCGCCTACACACCCCCCCAAAACCCGAGGCTGAAATTACCGGCTCGGTATTGTGGCCCGAGGCCTTTCGCGCTCCGCGGGGGCCAATCCTCGGCCGTGTTGTTTCAACCTGCCCGCCCTTTGGCTCATTGCGCCTGCCCCTTGGCTGGCGCCGTGGGAAGGCCGGCTCAGGCGGGCTGGTGGGCCGGGGTGTGGTGGCACCTTAACCCTCTGCTTTCCCGACTGGAGCATATCAAGCCCTGCCTCCTGGAACCGGCCTGGCCGCACCATGGGAGCTTGTCTGTACATCTTTTTCTGATCGTGGTTGGAGTTCCACTTTACTGCCCGGTCCGCGGGCTGCTCGACCATCGCCCACCGCCGCAGACCCGGAGTTACGTCATGTGTGTCGTACATGGGGACCTTCCGTTTGGCCTCCTTTTTGTCGTGGCGCCCCGGCTCTCACCCGGCAGATGCTAAAACACACCACTGCACCCACGTCTGCATTGCGCACCCCCCGCTGCATTCCTTTCTGCCCCCTGTTGCCCTCTCTGACGCAAGACACTGGCATCGCCAACTGGTTCACTTGGCCCCGCCCGGAAGGACTGCCCTGTGCTGTCAGCATCTTACTGTCCTTACGCCCCTACTATTCCACATGCGTCATCGCCAACCGACTCCCAATTCAGTTTGCCAGCCGGCGCTTAAGCCTTTAGCTGTTACAAACGCGACTAGCCAACATACTCATCGTTGCGACAAGAGCAAAAGGTTCAGCGCCCCGTACTAAACTGATCTCTGCGTCTTTGATTTCTTGCGCGGCACTGGATACCGCAGAGGGAGACACCTTGTGTGCGACTTCGCTTTGTACCCACTACTCCCGGCAATTACATTTACCCCCTTTTCCCTTCGCAACGACTACAAATCAAATCTTCCACTATTTTTCTATCTCACCGGGATGGCACAATACAGGCGGAGCTCCGCGCGGCGAAGAAAGCCCCGGCTACCATTACATATAACTCGGACACCCAACTGGGGACCCCTGCTGCAACCAACCCGTGATTTGGAATGCCACCAATTTAGAGCGGCCGGGCGAGTCTCCACCCTATTGACAAATGTGTAGCTACCTTTGAGTCGTGCAATTTCCGTTTTGTGTACCTGGCTCCTCGTAGAGTATTGTGCAAAATTGCAACACCCTTCATTGTCATTCAGCCATGGGCGATTTTTCACGCTAATTCACTCCAATTCAAGCAAACCGGATACACAGCGCCCGACTCTATGGACCGAGCACCCACCCAAGGCCGAGTAGGGGGCGATGCCCGGTGCACACTTCCCAACTCAGTTACTACGTACGTATACTCAACGATTCGTAAGAAAATAGCAAACGTTGGACTCTGTAGGCGATTCTGTATGTTCATGTGAAGTCATGTTCTTCGCCACAATTTGTGCCTTGTGGAGCGCGTGTTATAGGTCCTGCGTGACTCTCAATGTATTAGGCCTAACTTGAAGGAGGGAATTATGGTATTTCTTCGTAGCCTGAACGAGCCGGAGTAACTACCTCTAACCGTTGTGCAGTGATATCAAAGACAGCCTGATGCTTTGTGTTATAGACTATTGTGGGTGGATGTTTGTTGTTTCACCATCATTCGGTCGATAAGTATAATAGGATAAATCCTGTATAGTGATTTATCCTTTAGCGCTTGCATAAAGTAGTGCATACACTTGTAGCTGTTATGTATCTTTGTAAGTCATTGTAAGCCCTCTTTTGACTTACAAAGATACATAAGTCAAGCACTGACCCCCCCAGCACCAATATATATATCTATATATATTCTCACTGCTAGCAACATAATATGCTTTTTTTTTCTCCATTTGCACACAAAAGGTGAGTCTGATAATGTGTAAGGTCACTATAACATTGTTGCATGCTGCATGTATCATTGTTGAGATAAAAAAAAATTAACAATTGGAAGAAATTAATTACTGACTGTGAGTGTAGAAAATGACATTATTCATGATAAATGTCAATATGCTAAGCACTCAATTTCCACTCTAAAATGAGCCTCATTGTACTTTGATCTTTCAATAATTCATTGTCTCATTTACAGAGCACAAACAATTGGCCTCTGTTAAATAAAGAACGGGAGAGATTACAGAGTGTAAGGCAACAGTATTCACAAGGATAAACCCAAACCGAGCAAGAAGGTCAAAATGTTTCTCTTTGATGATGATACATGTTTCTCAAAAGGACAGTGATTACAAATCAAGTGTGTGTGTATGAGTGTGTGTGTGAGAGAGAGAGATCAGAATGTTATAGCAACTGTTTAATTTGAAGGTCACAGAACACAGAGGACTCTCTCTGAAAGTAGTCAAAGCTCTCTGTGGGACTCAAGGCCTCAGATATACAAAGCGGATGTTGCTCTGAGCTCTCAACAGTGGGGCTCAAGATACATTCACAGTTGAAATACAGATGAGATATTTTCCCCAAAGTCTCAATTTCACAGACTCCTCATTGCAGCTTTGCAATGCTGATGTTTATCATGATATTAGGTTGCAAATTCAGCCTCTCAAACAACAATTTAACATTGGCTGATAAGTGTTTTCAAAGGAACAACCGGCATTATTAAGTGTCACCTCTACCTAACATTTTCTGATTTCAGCAAGAATACAACACATACAAGATCATAAAAAAACTACATCTGAAAAGCCAACATGCTGATGATCTACTGATAAGATTATTATTTTGACATCAAGATTTCTAGCTTTAACTTTTCCAAGGGCATCCACCAAATTATGGTGATAGATATCACCATAGATATACATATAAAAGATATAACATAGATATAAAAGATATAGACTTTTGACTTGGAGGTTTTATCTTTTCTATTGAATCAGACTATCCTATCGATGATGACCGACTAACCCATTTCATTACTCTATACATCATTAAATTATATAATATTACAATTTTATGAATATTCTTTGTTGTATATTTATATATTAAGCAATTGCAGCTCCCAGTGCTCCCCAATACGAGGTCAAACAGCATCTAGGTAATGTACATAACTCCAAAACATTGCAACAAACATTATATGAAAGAAAAAAAGGTCCCACTTTATATTAAGTGGTCTCAACTACTATGTACTTACATTTAAATTAATCGTTTAGTACAATGCACTTATTGTGTACATACACGTTTTTTATTGTACTTATATTTGAAAAATATCTGCTTGTAATTACATCTGTAATTAATTTCTGTAATTACATTTATAATTACACTGTTGACCCATCCCTTACACCTTAACCCACCCTTAAACCTACCCATACCACCAAACCTGTCCCTAACCTTACACATATCCCACCTCAGTAGCAGCAAATGTGTTTTGCAATACAATATGAACACAATAAGTACATTATACTTATTTTTTTATGTAAGTACATAGTAGTTAATGCCACTTAATATAAAGTGGGACCGGAAAAAAAGTTACTTAAATATGAATGTTAAACAAAGGAACAAAAGGAAAAGGTCATTCACACATTGTATTAAAACAGATTTGCAAATCAACGTTTTTACAGTAATAATTTAAGTTTTTCATTTTTAAACTAAATTGTTTACTATATGATATAATGAATTTATTATGCATTAGATTTTTAAAAGTATGATTATTAGATTTTAATACATAGGCTTTTTTCCCTTATTTTTGAAGCCTTATGAATTCTAGTCTAATGAGAAATCCCACATTAACACATTTGACCCTGGTTGTGGATCATGTCTGTAGGACTGCAGCCAGAGTCTCTGATATTGGGCAGAAATAGAGATGCCCTCAGTTCAGAGCAGCTGCCTAAAACTGTTAAAAACATTTTATTTTTTGGGCTGCTTCCAGACAGATTCTGCACACAAGCCAGAATTGTACTGCACCAAAACATTCCTTTGTGTCTTATGTTTACCATTTGCATTTTGACACCTGCATGCTCTTTTATTTAGTATAATTTCAGCTCTAATAATGCTATACTCCTGCCTCTGGCACCAGAAACAAACAGACAAACAAATGCTCAATATTTCACAGTCAAAGTCCCATTACCATTGTATTCATCATACTTATTTCCAGACCTCTTGTGTTAGTTCAGACAAACGCTGGTGCAAATGTTAAATGAAAGTTATTTCTCCAGTGCAACTGTTGTCTCATATCTAAGAATGATCCAAAATGACAGAGGCAGAGAAAGAGAGAGATTTTAATTTGGCATCAGTGGTCCCCTACCACATATCTGGCTTGGTCTAACAAGCATACCAGAGAAAGAAGCTTCATGTGTCTCCAACCCCTCGAGTCCCAGGATTAGCAATATTTTCCTAATGATAAATCTCTGGCATGGGCCCAAGTCTTGTTATGAACACAGTGTCCTTTCTTCTCTCTTATAAACACAAGCTCACACATTCTGTAGTAAATGCAGTAAAATGCAGAATTTAAGAACCCGTTCCCTTTCAGTTCATGAGTTGAATTTGAAGTTAATATTCAGTGGCTAATGTTTCAGAGCAAATCTGGCCAGTTGCATATAGCATATTTTTACTCTGCCAAATTCCAGCTTTCAGCTCCACTTCGTTAAAATATGATCATACTGAACAAATAAGTTTCATTCTGTCAATGATGATAAATAATAATAATAAATAACAATAATAAAATAGCAATGGCAATTTACACTCAAAAATCTATTTTGTAAGTTAATCTAGTGTTTTTATTAATCACATGTGACCCCATGTATTTTCCCCCATGTGACTAATACTTTTTAAAAACTTTTAATTAGTTAATTATGTAACTTTTCATTAAATCTTAAGTTTTGAGTGTGAAACACCATTAAGGTTGTTATGCAAGCTATACTGACTCATGTATAAAAAATATGATAACAGGAGATGAAAGAGCGCAGTGTAAACTACTTTGTTGAATCATAATTAACAGCCATCAAAACTGTTTTGAAATATCTACCACACTGAATATATCATACAGCATTATTAATTAGAATAAAATATTATTTAAATATATCACATTTGGAATCTACTGGTGTTATAATATATTAAGTATATCAGAGCATCTTGGATAATTAAATTGAATAAGAAATACAAATGATCTCTAAAATGAAATCATATAATATAGATGTATATAATATACCATATAATACATTTATTCTAAATACATTGTATAGGTGCATTTACTTATTTACTTATAATTATTAAGTTAATTATTACCTTAAGTTTTTTAACTGAACATGGATAACTGGATCATGGATAACATGAATTTCATTTTATTTCAGTTCTACTTTCTGGAATTAATTCTAATTACAATTCTGGATCTAGTTTGCTACCTCATTTCAACATCTACTTCAATTTCCAAAAGACATTCTCATTTCAGTTGTGAATGGTGCACCATGGTGGTTTGTAGAGACATCACTGCAGCCTGTCTCAATTCATACCAACATGCAGGCACAAGTGATACTGATATATGACACAGAGGCCTCCATCAATTCCAACAGCATCTGAAAAATAGGGGTGGTTAATAATTCGTATCTGTGAGAGAACCCATGGAATGAATTGGGAATAGGAACAGGCCAACAGAGGCGAGAGGTTGTCATAGAAACTGACTAACGTTAACATAAGTCTCCAAGTGGTCATAGTGAATAGCTGAACTTAGACCGAAGACATTCCTTTTAACCTATAAAACGTTACACTTTAAATCAGTTGGTTATTACATAGAGTACATTTTGTTTTCCATTATAATTAGAAGGCTTTTAAGTTCATGTCCATTAGATTTTAAGTGATACACCTAAGTGCTGGCTGACTACTGATCCCTCGTTTCCAATTTTTGAAACCAGAAAATGAGGTTACTAACAATTTGAACATGACGCTTAGAGGAAGTTAGCTATACTATAACAAAATATATTTTGCAAGAAGCTCTTTGTTGTATCACATGTCACCCAGAGACTGTTGATACATTTACATCATTTTTGACTAAGTTTTGACAGTCTGAGCTTCTAACATGAGCTCTGTGGTTCTGCTAAACTAAGCAGGTTAGCAGCTGTGTGTGTGTGTGTGTGTGAAGCTGCAGTGATGCTGTGATGTGTGTATGTGTGTGTGCACATGTGTGTCGGTCCACAATGTCTGCCACTGATGGCTGTTCAAGCTTAAGGCAGTCAGGCTATATTCACACTGGTGACAGTCAGAATCCCATAAACAAAGAGGTCGTTAAGGTACTTTACATGTAGTAACGGTTCTTTTTAGAACCATATCATTCTGAAGAACCCTTTTATGCAAAAATTTAATGTAAATACAAATTTAACTTCAAAATTGTAACTGGTTTCCAAACAAACCCATGACTTTACACCATTTTTCCTTTTAACATTATAATACTGTCCATTTTTGCTACTTTTGGCTTTCGGTGAGACTTAAGTGTATTGTATAAGGAAATCACAGAAAGTAATGAATCACACTGTGACTAGGGCTGTGTATTCAGAGTGCATCAAACAACCTCATCATCTGCAGAGAAAAGGCCAGCACAAGCACACCAAATTAGGACTAAAGGTATCATAGAGGATTGTGAAGATATGGAACTTGGTCCTCATCACATCTATTTTCTATTTCTATTTTGTTTGACTTTTTATGTATTTATTAATGTTCAATGTCAATTGTCATTTATTAATGTATTCAGCTAATAACTGCTGTTAAGAGTGCTGACATGTTTGCTACAATTTCACATCAATAAAAAAGTACCTAATTCAAACAACATGCCGTTGTAGTTGTTTTAATGTAAAACCCTAGGCTACAAGATATTATAAGACCAGGCAGACAGAGGAGTAAAAACAATATTAATAAATACTATTTACAAAAATAATAATATTATAGTATTATTTAATTACTATACATATACAATTTACTCAGAAAACAAAAATTGGTAACACTTTATGTTAGGTCTCGTTTACCTAGTTGCTGACTGTATTAGCATACCTATTACTAGAATATTATTATATATAATATTACTTAGTACCATTTATTAGATAATTAAGCACATATTTATGCCTTATTCGACATGGCCTTATTCTACATCCCTAATCATACCCAATACCTAAACTTAACAACTACCTTACTAAATGTAAAATAAGCAGCCAGGTTAGAAAGATTGAGGGAAAAGTCGTAGTTAAAAATGAATTAGTGTTCCTTATTCTAAAGTGTTACCCAAAATAAATGATCAGAAACACATATTGACCTCATTGCAGAAACAAAGATGGCAAATTGGGTGTAACTCAATGTTATGACCTTCTGCACACTACTCTAAAATATAAAGGTATATTGTGTTAAACTACATTAGAAATGCAAAATACACATGCAGTAGATGCTGTTTAACTGTCTATTAATCAGGGGTGTGAAGTAACGAATTACAAATACTCACGTAACAGTAATTAAGTAGTTTTTATCAGTAATTGTACTTTTTTGAGTAGTTTAAAAATTGTGTACTTTTACTTTTACTTGAGTACATTTTAAGTGATGTATCGGTACTTTTACTCCGCTATTTTCCTCTGTTTGTGGTCGTTACATGCTTATTTTAATTTTATTTTTATCCATCAACGTGATTGGATAGATAGTAATAGGTCTCGTGACTTTCGTCAAATCAAATTGTGCATAAAAAACTTTAAACGCCAACTGTTTATCATCGCTGCTGGAAGCGCATTCTTCAAGCATCAATTCAGTTGTATCTTTCTCCAACTTAATATGTTAAGGTAAATTTCGGATTTCTGCTTACTAAATGATTTGTATATATGCTTGCCTATCTACACGGCCTGAAATTTGGTGTGAGGTTGCGGGTATTGCATACAGTGTTAACTCCCGCAAGTGCCACGTTCGGTAAATTCCCACTCACTTATGAGACGCGTGATCTGCGCTGCCTCGTCTCTCTCTCGCGTGCGTTCTGCAGCGGTCACTTGGATCACTTGGATAAGTCGTTGTTGCTTGTGGAATTTGTTGACTTTTGATGAGTTTGAGCGCGTGATGCACGCTGTGAAAAAGTGTGTTGGAAACACAAATTGAGGACCAATCTGCACCTTATTGATGACCCGTGGCATTAATATACTGCATCTGTGCCAGTGCGTGATGTAATAAAACTGCAGCTCGTTAATAAACTTTTTTTTTTTAAATCCATTTTATACAATCCGCCTTCATTTAGCAAGTGCACTCGCGCATAAACAATTTTCAAGTTCAACACTTTTTGTTCCATTCAGTTGTGGATGCTGCTGATTCACCGAGACCGCCGCAGCTCAGCAAAGAGACATACGTGTGTGTGTGTTTTCCTTCCTCAGAAATACTTCGCTATTTAATGCATTTTTCCTTACAAATTGTATTATCAGCATAACAATTCGAGTAAATGTGTAAAAGGTATGGCATGATGCCATCCTACAAGAACAATGTGCATTTATGTAAAAATTGTAACAAATTATCAAGTTTAGTTATTTTTATTTCTTTATTGCAAAACGCTAAAACTGGCACCGTTTTGGAGAGAAATGGGCTCTCATTTTAACCCATATCATGGTGTGTGATGCTGAACTATGAGTTTCTAATGGTGTTTGTATTTGCACTGTTCTAAACATTAATATTTTATGTGCAACAACAGCATGCTGTCTCAGTGGCCTTACACATGATTTTAAATCTATTTTTTCAAACTTTATGATTTAAATGGGGATGATTGTACTGAGAATAACTTTCATCTTTTCTTCAACTGAATACTGTTTCTGTGCTGTTTTGATGTATTTTAAAGAGTTGACAGTCAAAATTAAAACTGCTGGATGAAATATATTCTTCAATCTTTATGACAAATAAGATAATGTGAATTACAGAATGTACAACGTTTTTAAAATGTATAAATTGCGGTGTACAGCATTTATTATGAGGGGTAGAATCCACAGCCCAGTACTCACTACGCAATACTCATGAGTACTTTTAAATAGGCTACTTTTTTACTCTTACTCAAATAGTTTTTTTTTTACTACTTTAAGTACTTTTACTCTACTCGCACTACATTTTTTTTGGAAGGTAATGGTACTTTTACTTGAGTATATTTTTTCAGTACTCTTTCCACCACTGATATTAATTAAGGGACTAATAGGTCGTCGGGATATGTTTTCTCTCTCGCTCTCTCTCTCTCTCTCTCTCTCCTCTCTCTCTCTCTCTCTCTATCTCTTCTCTCTCGCTGGCTAATACAGTGGGTACGGAAAGTATTCAGACCCCCTTACAGTTTTCACTCTTTGTTATATTGCAGCCATTGCTAAAATCCTGTCAGTTCATTTTTTCCTCATTAATGTACACACAGCACCCCATATTTGCAGAAAAACACAGAATTGTTGACATTTTTGCAGCTTTATTAAAAAAGAAAAACAGAAATATCACATGGTCCTAAATATTCAGACCCTTTGCTCAGTATTAGTAGAAGCACCTTTTGATCTAATACAGCCATGAGTTTTTTTTTGGGAAAGATGCAACAAGTTTTTCCACACCTGGATTTGGGGATCCTCTGCCATTCCTACTTGCAGATCCTCTCCAGTTCTGTCAGGTTGGATGGTAAACGTTGGTGGACAGCCATTTCTCTCCAGAGATGCTCAATTGGGTTTAAGTCATGGCTCTGGCTGGGCCATTCAAGAACATTCACAGAGTTGTTGTGAAGCCACTCCTTCGTTATTTTAGCGGTGTGCTTAGGGTCATTGTCTTGTTGAAAGGTAAACCTTCGGCCCAGTCTGAGGTCTGAGCACTCTGGAGAAGGTTTTCATCAAGGATATCCCTGTACTTGGCCGCATTAATCTTTCCCTCGATTGCAACCAGTCGTCCTGTCCCTGCAGCTGAAAAACACCCCACAGCATGATGCTGCCACCACCATGCTTCCCTTTTGGGACTGTAGTGGACAGGTGAAGAGCAGTGCCTGGTTTTCTCCACACAAACCCCTTAGAATTAAGGCCAAAAAGTTATATATTGGTCTCATCAGACCAGAGAATCTTATTCTCACCATCTCACAACTCCATGCGTGCTTTCATGTGTCTTGCACTGAGGAGCGGCTTCCGTCGGGCCACTCTGCCATAAAGCACCGACTGGTGGGGGGCTGCAGTGATGGTTGACTTTCTACAACTTTTTCCCATCTCCGACTGCATCTCTGGAGCTCAGCCACAGTGATCTTGGGTTCTTCTTTACCTCTCTCACCAAGGCTCTTCTCCCCCGATATCTCAGTTTGGCCGGACGGCCAGCTCTCGGAAGGGTTCTGGTCATCCCAAACGTATTCCATTTAAGGATTATGGAGGCCACCGTGCTCTTAGGAACCTTAAGTGCAGCAGAAATTTTTTTTAACCTTGGCCAGATCTGTGCCTTGCTACAATTCTTTCTCTGAGCTCTTCAGGCAGTTCCTTGTTCCTTTGACCTCATGATTCTCATTGCTCTGACATGCACTGTGAGCTGTAAAATCTTATATAGACAGGTGTGTGGCTTTACTAATCAAGTCAAATCAGTATAATCAAACACAACTGGACTCAAATGAAGGAGTAGAACCATCTCAAGGATTATCAGAAGAAATAGACAGCACCTGAGTTAAACATATGAGTGTCACAGCAAAGGGTCTGAATACTTAGGGACCATGTGATATTTCAGTTTTTCTTTTTTAATAAATTTGCAACAATGTCAACAATTCTGTGTTTCTGTCAATAGGGGGTGCTGTGTTACATTAATGAGGAAAAAAAATGAACTTAAATGATTTTAGCAAATGGCCGCAATATAACAAAGAGTGAAAAATTTAAAATTTAAGGGGGTCTGAATACTTTCCGTACCCACGTGTATATATTATATATACATACATACTTACATACATACATACATACATACAATCTAAAAATGTCTAATTATTGTAATTAAAATATTATTCATTAAATATTGAAAATGATTTAAAGAAATAGCTCAATTTAAATGGATTAGTTTACCCAATATTTCAATGTGCTACACATATTTATGCTTATTCAAAGCATAAAAACAATTTTCAAAAAAAAAAAAAAAAATGTTTAAATTATGCACACTATTACTCTAAGCCAGTGATAAGCAGAGTTGAAGAATAAATAAATAAATAAATTGTTATGAGCCCTCTATTTTGCTGATTAGAAATTTAAGCAGTAAATTTTGAAGTGTTCATGAAATTAGTTTTTAAAATTGATAATTTTACCAAATGTTGTTTGCTGTTTATACTTTTATATGCTTAGTATATGCTTCATAAGCTTATTGTATAATTATATAAAAATGGCATCATCACTGTGTTAAACTAGATTAGAAAGGCATAACACAAGATTAATGCTGTTTAATTGTCTAAAAATAATGGGTGGTAGGTCAGTAGGCTTATGTTCAATTTGCAATAAAATAAATAAATAAATGCATAAATAAATACATAAAAAATCTAATAAAAATTCTAAATCTTTCAAGCTTTTTGTAATATTTAATGATTTACTTGTCTGCTACAATAATGTAATGCCTTAAATCAACTTTAATTATCTTTGGGAGCTTTTCACACCAAATATTGATTTATGTGATTAGCTGAGATTAATTTGATTAATAATCAGCATATCATGCGGTTAATTCAATAAAAAATCTTCAAACAAGCTTTACACTGTAGGAAGAATGAAGAGAGGAAGAATAATAAAGCGGAGAGGAAAAGAGAGCTACTAAGGCTGAACATGAAGGTTGAGACCATAGGGTCTCCACTATCATTCAGCAACATGCATGAAACCATTAGTTAATACATCACAGGACAAAAGGCAGAGAATGATAAGAGGATAGTAAGTAGTGAGTAAGGAAGGATGCAGAAAAAGAGCGAGGGACATGCAGTGTACACTCACAGTAGGGACAGTCTTGAATAAATGAATAAACTGAATAAATGAGAATAAAACAGTGTGTGTGTGCAACATAAAAACAGTTTGGCCTAGGAAATGAGGGCTACCACTTTAGTCCAAAACTAACAAAACCATAATGCAGGGCTGTACATTTTTTTTCACATAGCACTGGTGCTACAGAGGTTGAAAGTTTTGTAGCACAGGACAAAAAGTTGTAGCACAAGTATAAAACGTCTGTTATCATGTCTGAAAACAAACACAAGTAATGGAGTTCATTACTTAAACATACAGGGCACAAAAAATACAAACCATGACAACAATAGTTTTTAGACAAAGTTTTCTTAATTTACTAAAAATGGAAGAGTGCAGAAACATAACACCTCTACGCCTTAACAAAATATACAAATAAAGCAAACAAATATTAAAATAAAACACTATACACTGTAGCGTCTGGACCAATCAAACACACAATATATATTTTGTTTTTATATTTAACAAATACTCTGTAACCCCCCTCAGTTAACAAGCCATATGAGGACCATGAACCCTTCCCCCCGAAATGCGCAACACCCCAGGAAGCCGAACAGGCACCTGGTTGCATGGCAACCAACGCTGATATCACTGGGTATATTGGCCAAAAGAATGCAAAGCAGGGAAAATCCCTGCTGTCCCAGGGCAAGAGGGCAGGTAGAAATTGACTGTTCTCTAATTAATTCATAGGATAACCTTTTTTTGAATGAACACACATGATCCTTCAGGTCATTGGGTATATTATTGTCATCGTGTATTTGGTCTTTGAAATTGTATACTGTTATGCAGACTTATAATCGAAACACACTCCTGTCAGCTTACATACATATAACTCTACCATGTTTAGTACCTATGAATTCGCCTTTTGATGATCTAAACGAGAGTGTATATTATATATTGGTACATAGGCAATATATATTAGGGCCCTGTGAATCGTTAGTAATTTCGATTTAAGTTTATTTGCAAATTACCATGCTTAGAGACCAAAGGGTCGTAAACCCTCCAGCAATCGCCACCTCCCGCTCGGAATTTCCATCTTTTTCATTGGACAAGCCCATCTTGAAAGGATCGTCTCTGACCTTAAAGGCCCGGCTCCAGGGACCCTCCCAGTCGGTGGTTTGTTTTAATTCTGAGAGTATGTGAGAAAAACGCACCCGGAAACCCTAAGCTCGTGCCAGGCTTCGGCCTTGTCCTTCCATTCTTCAAGTTACTCTGACGCAAACTGGTTCTTTCTCTTCAACCAACTTCAGCAAGATCTTGGGCATTAAGATTGCATCAGGAATCTATTTTCAGACAGACGAGACGTGCAAGTACCAAACTTAGTCTTATTAACTGATACATTAAATATCAGTTACACCTTTTTAAAAAGGTGTGTTTGAACTAAGAATCTGACGTATTCCCCAGGTGTAGATCTGCTGAATATGCAATATGGTTCCATAAATTTCATTCCTTATGCCTCTTTATGTACTGAGTTAAACTTTAACCTGTCATACCAATGTATGTGTGTGTGGGTGTGTATATGTTAGACCGTTTATGTGTTTATTGTAGTCTGTTAGACTAGTTTAAGTGTTTTGTAGTTAATAAAACCTTACTTGTATCAAACTTGACGTGGTTCATTGTTTGCTTATTACTGGAGTCACTTAATCATGCAGATTATGCTACAAGCTTTTGTAGAATTTACAGGTAAGAAAGTTTTTCCCTTAACCGGAAACTAACGTTCTTAGAATTGGACAAAGACAGTTGACTGAGAGTGTCAGGCTCACATATATACAGCGGATCTTAAAATAGTGAATAATTAATATAACTAGTTTAATAGGTTAATTATTATATTTCCTCATGGCTGATGTACAACACTATATACATCATTTACTTTTTAAAAGAACTGACTGATGACAAGTTTCATCAGTCAAGAGCATAGTTGAGCATGATTTTCTGGGTTTGTTGTTTTACTAACATTAAAGAATAGTTCACCAAAAATGAAAATTCTGTCATTTGTCTTTCAATTCTGTCATAGTGTTTCATTTTTATACCATCATTTACTCAAGTTGTTTTAAACATGAATTTGTTTATTTCATCTGTTGAACATAAAAGTTATTTTTGAAGAATGTGGGTAACCAAGCAGTTGCTGGTTCACAGTGACTTCCATGTCCAAACAGTATATATACAAATTTAGGGAAAACATCCTAAGCTGGATATAGGCTACAGCAGTCGGCTTAATTAAATGGCGCAACAGGCAGCTCTCTTTTAACACAGACTTTTAGAAGGGATGGATGTTTGCTTCAAGTGATAGGCCAGGTAAGTGAAGTTATATTATCTTGCTGTATGTATGTCGTTTTCTTTACATTTTCTGACTAAAAGCAACCAAAAAGCCATTTTAAAGTGGTTAAGCAAATAATAATAATAATAATAATCGTCAGGGATCCCAGACCAATACAATTAGTGTGCCTCCTCTATTTTAAAACCCACGAGCCGCCAATGCTGAAAACAGCTTATTTTGACAGGGTAAAAGGTGTTTTACACTGCCTTTGCAAAATTTTAACCAAAGTATGTTATAGACTTTTCATTAAGACCCTAAATAATCATATCAACTTGTGGCAAATGGGCATCCGATGACCCCCTTTAACACGTTGAGATTACTATATTCTTTCTCTTAATAAGTAGCAATGATTAACAGTCATGCACCTGTTACTATCACATCAGTGGGAAAGCAATACAATCATTTGCTTGGAAAGGTCATGTAAGTGGCTAAATTTAAATGTGTTGGATTTTCTCAATTTAGCTGCATGGTTTGATGCTAATATGTCCACGACATATTGAGAGTGGACTAATTCACTCTCATGCAAAATTTTAACAAGCCATTTGGCATGTACTGCAGTTCTTGTTACATTCCACCTGTAATATAAAGGTCACAAATGTCTAGAAGTCACAAAAGTTAGCACAAATTTTGTCTTTAATTAGGTAGGGAAAAAGTCATACAGGTGCCATTTTTCTTTTGCTTAAGTTATTAATAAATGTATTCTATTGTGAAGTTAAAATGCCAAAATTGTTTACTTGAGGTCTGGATGAATAATTATATAAATACAAGACATGACAGATTGACAAATATAGTTGACACACACACCATCATAAACTAAATCTAATTTGTCTCCAAATGAGAACAATATCTCATTACAACAAACTACTTAATTTAGCAAGAACATGTTCAAAGTCTATATAGTCGTTAGAACAACAGGTGGAATTTACCTCCTTCTTTCTTGGTTTGTGAGCAGAACTTTTTCCAGAGAGAATAATTATCTTCCTTTTTCCACTCTTTCAATTAGTGCTCCCTTAGGGAGGAATATTCAAATAAGGTTAACCATAAACATATAAATAAGAAAGAAAATTGAAAAGATACAGTAAGGTTAAATATGAATTTATATTCTGCTTGTATTCAAATAATCTTCTCAAGTATTGTACATAATTTAAACTGTTTCAGAAATTAAGCTTCCACAGCTTGTTAATATATAAGAATACAATGATTCAACCTGAACATCTAAGCAATGAATATAAAACCAGTCGGGTATGAAACATCTAAAACACCTAGGTGAGCCATTTCCTCAGTGTATGATGGCATTCTTTTCATCCTTGCCTTTATTAACATGCTGCAGTATGCGTTTAATGTTAGAAAAAAAGTCACTCTTTTGAGTATAGTTTACCTGAGGTTTGAGACTAGCTTGAACACATCAAAAGATAACCACAATGCACCAAGTCAAAATGAGTCACACCACTTCACATTACACAGAAAAGTAAAGTGCATAATGTGGGTGTACTTAAAGCATTTCTATTACCCAGAAATGTCAGGTTTAATACAGCTTCCAACCTTTCTAGAAAAGATTCATACAACTTTTGAATAGCCTCCGCTCTCCAGTTGAATGTTGTTTGTCAGAACATCTGCCAGTTGCTTCAGAGATCCTCACTGTTCTCACCAAAACTGTCCAAACCATAGTGCTTTGATGATATTCAAATCTGGTGATTTGTCTGGCTAGGGCAGATGAAGTTCATCCTTATGCTCCAACTGTCCAGGTTTATTAATTATATATGATTAAATGCACATGCTCACATTTGCCACTTGTATACCACAACCGTGTCATCCGTACATTAAACACCTGTCAGGTATGTTAGCCTATGATTCATGACTCCGTAATAAGGTCTTTCTTTTCTCATTTGAAATGCCTCATATGCTTTGACCTAACCTTTATTAGTGAACAGATGAGAAACAAATCATTTGTGGGCAAAACTGTATGCTGCAGTTTTTGTCAGGTTGCTAAATTTCATCAGCATTTTTATTACTTAACAGTAACGGCCTTGAATACTGCCCTTTAAGTGAATTTTTAATTCTCTGTATTTGTGTATACGGCAAATCGACTAAAATCCTTCCCAAACCCCCTACCCCTGGGCTTTTTCAAACAAATTGGTGGAGTGATTGGCATCCAATTAGATCTGTTTCAGATCAAAAATATATAATAACTATTTTAAATAAATGATTCCTCCTCAATTAACTTCAAATTATACAGGATCACAAAAACAACAACGCCATTAGGAGTTGGGTTATTTATTTATTATTAATATTTATATGAAATCTAGTTTTATTACAGGAAAATCACAGGTTCAAAATTCTCTGATACTTCCAGGATGCCTATGATGTGCAAACTGTCTGGAGCAAAAATGATCCATTAGCTCACAGGCTCTGGCTCATTACGAAACACATCCATACTGCTAGAAGAGCACAACCTTAAGTTAATAGACAGATAGCATCAGCCAATCAATAGGGCTCATCATGGGGCTCATAATCCATTCCACTTGTCCGAGGCAGACGTGCCCTGTCAACTAAAAAGACTGGAATCTCTATCTGAAGTGAATAATAGAAGATGTATGTCACTGAGTTTAAAGGGTTAGTCTGCAACCATAAATAAAAGCACTTCCTATTAACAATAAATGATCTTCTCCCCATTTTCTACATATCCACACTTCTGCTCTAGCTTTTTTTATGAGTCTGATTCACACTTGAAATTCAGTATCGCACTGCTGCTAATACTGCTAGCTTCTTTATAATATATTGCTCATGCTTTTCCTCATTTCTAAGTCACTCTGGAAAGAAACTCTTAAAAATAAAGGTTCTTTACTGATGGTTCAGAGAAGAACCTTTTACGTCCATGTAACCTTTCCATTGCACTAAAAGTTCTTTGTAGTGGACAATGGTTCTTTAAAGAACTGTTCACAGAAAGTTCTGTGGAGAAAGAACCAAGAAGATTTTATTGAATCCACTGCAAAAAAAACTTTAGAAACCTTTATTGAAAGTGAAGTGATGTGTGGCCACAGATCAGTGAGTAGTGAACACACACACACACACTGTGAACACACACCCAGAGCAGTGGGCAGACATTTTTGGCACTGTACATTCACTCGCCCCACCTACAATCAATACCGGTACCAAGACTCAAACCCACAACAACCTTCAGGTTACAAGTCCAACTCTCTAAACATTAGGCCACGGATGCCTAAGCGTTCTTTTTAAAAGTGTACGCATCTGCTAAAAATAATTAAAATGTCAGTTATTGATTCATGCAAGAAACTGGACAACTTCTATCAAATTCTGATTTGATGAACACAATGCATCCCACATCTAGTGGAAAAGTACAATATGATCCTAAAGCCTTCAGCCAACGAACATGTTCTGCTTGGTTTATTTTATTAGATGTAATGGTTGTATGACTTTTTACAGCACCATATTCGTTATCCTACTCAGTTGTAAAGCAATGAAGAAAACAGCACAGAAGCTATTAGACTTTTTTTTGTCAGCAATATTATCCCCTTGATGCTATGTAAAAAAGACAGACAATGTCTAAATAGTGAGTTCTATTCCATACCTTTGGTTCACACTTTCCTTTTTTGCCCAGTTAGACACAAAATGAGTTCTCCTTCCAAAAATAAAACAATAAAAAATGACGCCCTCCTCCAACAGAACGCTATATCTTTACTCAACAGTCAACACATAATAAATGATCATATTATGTCAGTGACAATGATGTGCTTGATTCTATCTGCTTTGGTCCTTCCACTGTCTCCACTATGACAACAGTTATGGTAAGCAGAAATATGCACTATAAATGTTTAGCATCAGCAACCTCAGTTCCCCAATTTCAGTCCAGTTCTGATGAAACCAGATGGGAAGTGATCTATTCGACAAGTTTATGATTTACAGGCTTTTTCCTGAGCTCTGAAGGACACTGAAGATTCTAAAATCAAAACCAATAACCCAGTGTTTTGCTCTGATAATGGCAAGAAAAAAACTTGATCAAACATATTTCTTGCTTCTTACGGTTAAATGAACACCTTATTTCTGTGGCAGTGAGACATGTATGTGTGAAGTCTCTGTGTGCACACGTTCCATTGAACGTGAACCTGCTGTACGCACAAAGAACATTGTGTCCAGGGCTCTCAGAGAAGCGAACAATTGAATATTTTCACTTGTTATTCGCCAGACTTCAAATCCTGAACATCCCTTATCTACCAGAAGACAGTAAAAGGGTCAGGGAAATACACACTGTAATCTTCAACAACAATTTAATCAAATAATTTACAATTCAAGACCACTTCTGTTGTGATGTTTATTCATGGATTCAGTTCACTTAATTCCTGCTAAATCTACTTCCCCAAAATGACATTTTACCCACATTCAATTGGACTGTTTTCAATTGTAAAATACACATTGAAGTGGGTTTTTGCTTTAGATGATTTCTTGCAACAGAGAACTTGAAAAGTATGGAAAAAAATAAGGGCTGTCAATCGATTTAAAAATTGGGAGCAGTGGAGGTCTCTTTTTCTCTCATACCTGATGTGATTGATGGTAAAGCTTATGAGGGGAATGAAGTAATTCTCCACCCTGTGGTGGGACGTGCTCCCACTGGCCTGGCTGATCACCCGATATATGGAAGAGTCACACCATCAACAGGACCATGAAAGATGCAGCTGGTGTTTTCTGCATTGGAGCTATTTCTCTCTTTTTCTCTCACAGGTATGCTTGAAAGCTTTAATTACAACAAATTAATGAGTAAATGAGTAAATTATACCCACGTCCTAGAGAGCAACAGTGTATTTTTCATTCGAATCTGTCAAACCTGCTGTACTAAAGGGGACAGGTGTCTCTGCTGTATTTAGGCCAATCATTTACATTTACATTTAGTCATTTAGCAGACGCTTTTATCCAAAGCGACTTACAAATGAGGACAATGGAAGCAATCAAAATCAACAAAAGAGCAATGACATACAAGTGCTATAACAAGTCTCAGTTCGCTTAATCAGTACCGTAGCAAGGCTTTTTTTAAAACATAATAAATTAAAAGAAAACAGATAGAATAGAAAAAAAATAGAGCAAGCTAGTGTTAGAGGTCTTTTTTGCTTTTGTTAATTGTATAATAAATAAAAGAAGAAAGATAGAATGCAAAAAGAAAATTTTGTTTTAAAGAAAACAAGCAGCAAATTAATAGAGTGCAAGTCTAAAAGGGACATTTGAAATGTGTTCCCATAGAGACTGCCTGCTACTGCTTACACTGCTTGGGCATACTCTAAAAAATATTGACAGAAAAACCCACGCTGAGCTGGATCTCCTTTTTTATGAAAAAGTACACTTACAGTTTAGTTAGGTGGATAGGCAGTAGTTAGGTGGATATTTTTCCCTTCTACTGTTGGAAGGCTGTTTTTCACAGGGTTTGATTAAAGCTCAAAAGCAGCCCATCTGCCGGTGTAGAGTCCTGGAGTGACTTGACTAAAATTACCTGGGATGTTTTTTTTTTTGATTTCTTGAAACTTCACACCTGGTTTTAAAACCTTTCACGTTGCTGTTGCACTGGTAATCAAAAAGATGGATTGTTATCTTGCTAGTTATTTCTTAAAGGTGATGTGTCATTTTCTTGGATGTTAAAATAGCTTTAAAGAGAGTATATTTTATATATCATTTACTGTATATAAAGAGTTTTTGAAGTTGCAAACAAAACAAAGATTATTGGAGTGTTTTACAAGAAAATATTATGTCAAATGTTTTACTTCAAAACTTCAATTCAACGTGTTACTTGCTGTTGTAAATTTTTGTGCAATTTATTAGCAATTTCTGAGTGAAAATGGATTTACAAACTTTTCTGTGTACTATTTAAATAATATTAAATAATACATTTATGTAATAATACATTATAGCAGAATGTTTTTATTTACATTATTTATTTAAAATTATGACACATATTAGTTAAACTATTAATATAAAGTAACAGCTTAACATTTGAAAAATGATTAACTGATAATATTAAAATGTATTTTACTAAATATATTTTATGTTTATAATTGGGGGGGGGGACTCTTCTCTTCCTCATCTTCTCTAAGAACATCTTGTGGAATTTGAAAATGTAACTAAGCACTTGTACATCCTAAATATAAAAGAAGATGCATTAAGGGATAAGAATAACAAATTCTGCTGTTCATGCTTTCTGTCAAATTAGGAGATTTTTTGGCACCGGCTCAAATCTCCATACGTGAAGTAATCTGGGGGAACAGATGTGCATACTGACGTTCTATCCGACTTCCTACCTCCCCTCCTTCAGAGGATTAAGATAAGTGACTTGTGGAGGCTCTACTCTATAAATACATATTCAAGGTGGACCAGAAATGATGCTTCAGCAAGTTATTTAGTTCACTTTTACAGTGGGGTCCAAACATTAGAGAGCATATTGAAAATCAAGGGATTCAAAATAGAATTTAAACCTGGAAATGCTACGATAAAAAAAAAAAAATCTATTAATTTTAAACATTGAATTTTTATATTGTGTAACTGAATTACCACTTTGTATGAAATGAGCAAGTACATGCACAAAAACAAACAATAGCTTTGTTTTGCCTAATTTCATTGTGCTGAGTTATGCAAACTGAGCCAGAGCAGCCAAGTACTGCTTTAAAACCATTAAAAAAACAGCAAAGCAGACCAGACCAGGCTGGGACACTGAATTGAACAAGTTCTTCAAGCAAATTTGCTTTATTTTGAAGGGGGAAAAAAAGATGACTACAGTAGGCCATTGTTTTAAGATTACGTCTGTATGGCAATTTCTTCACTTCCAGTATAAGAACTGTTTGTGCAATAGAAAGGTTTTATGTTTTTTAAAGAGCAGGTCATATGGGTTTTTGAAAATATCGATTGCAGTTTTAAACATAGGTATCCTTAAATGAAAACACTCTGCAAAGTTGTTAATCAAAAAAGTGCATGATAAATAAAGATATTGTCTCTCAAAAGAGAGAGTCGGTTCCGAATCGCCTAAACGAATCGTCATATTTTCGAATCTTTTGCCTGTTACCGGTCTACATCACTGGGTAACACATTTGCATAATCCCCACCTGCCCGGAGATGAAGGGGCTACTGCCTGCCAATGAAATACGAACAGAGTCTGACCTGCCCACAAACACTTCCGCTAGACTAGTAAGTGTGTTTACATCATGTTGAGAAGACGCTATAAATGGTGTGTTCAAGGATACCACAGAAATACAATTCAAACCTTTTGTTTTGTGCATGTCATTTTACCGAGGACTGCTTCTCCGTTGGCTTCTTCTATCTTCTTAATTTTGACTAACAAGCTCTCCGAACCACAACCTATAAGTACGATTGATACGTTATGTGTAAATTTTCAATTGAGTACTCAAAATATCAAGTTTTTGTGCTAAAATGTGATGTATACCTACTGCAGCTTTAGGCTTCCAGGTAAAGCACGATAGTACTGTCTCACTGAAGTAGTTCTGATAATTCGCTGTGAACCCATTATTTACTAAGAATGTGTAGATTAATGTAGACTGACGTTGTTCTAATCACTTCGTTTAATAATAAAGAATGTAGTGTAGCACACAGACTTTATAATCATTGTGAAATTGCTGTTTATTTTGCTGCACCAGCAGCTATAGGGTTAATGCGGGAGAGACAAGCGAGTTAGTTAGGCTGCTGCGCCTGTGATACCGCTGTTCTGCGTTCTGATTAAAAGTTAAGACAGTGTCTTTTGTCTGTCGTCTTCAACATTACAGTTAGAAAATTTTTGGTTTGACAAACTGCATTGTTTAATCAGTTAGCCACATTAACACTCGGCTAACGTATCCACCATTATTGTTTTAAGTGTTCACAGTTTAGCAGCTAAACTTTAGCTGTGGGCACGATTTGCTTGCATAAGTGTTTTTGTATTTTATGTCATTATTATAAGAACGGATTGGAGCACTATATTATTGTTTTATGCAAAGGTGCTTTGTCAATGGTAGCGCTCACTAACTTGCTCAAGGACTCCTCTCTGTGCCAATCACAACAGGCTTGGCCAGCTGACCAATCAGAGCAGAGTAGGCTTATGGGTTTGCTCAGAACTTGTTGGAAAGAAAAGGAATAATTTCGAAATCATTGGCAAATGACTTTAATATTAAATGTATATTCTGAGAAAATTACAATGTTTTCTGACCTTAGATGCATTTAAACCTGTTGTAGGGGACTCCAACACAATATTAGGACACTTTAAAATACCATATGACCTGCTCTTTAAAGGTTTTTCATGGAAACCAGGCAATGCCAATATAGACACGTTTTAGGAGTGTATTTGATTGGGACCGTAATGGCTCCTGCGAGACGATATTTGTCTCCATGAGCTGTGTGGAATGTCTGAGAAAGTTGTAAAATAAGCTGGTATCTCTTTGTCACAGCTGGATCAGGTGGCTAATTAGCACTTTGCAAATTTGAAGTAATGAAACCAAACCTCTAGCTGACCAAATAACGAATGTGCGATGCATGCCAGAGCAACATTAGGCGTCCCGGGATGCCCAGGTGAGGACTGGCAGGAAGAGTGGCACCAGCTGGCACTCAAATGGGTGTTCGCCGTGGGAGACAAATGAAAATCTCAACCGAGCACATCAGTCAGGCCATTCAATGCTCTTGAACTTGGAACGCACACATTCAGGCCATGACAGAGCAAAGCAATTGTGAGGACAGAAAAGCATGACTGCAGAGGAATTCAATTGTTTGGATGTAAGGAAGAGAGTCACAGTTGAATCAAGCTCATTAGGATGTCATAATATGTCATTCAAATTAATGTATAGCAGCTTGTGTACACAGTTCTCACACATAATGTGGTTTAAATAATTATCCATGGAGAATGTGTTTCTGATTGCTATGAATCACATTTTACCACTTCAGCTAATTTTAAACAGTTCCAGTACCTTTAATTCCAGAACGGTTTTGAAGAGAGTCATTACGGTTTATTGGCTAACCTGAATTACCATCTGGGATCAGATGTCTGCAGTTACCATCCTTGTTCAGTGTGACAGAGTAGCAAGATAAATGGGTTCACTTCTCTTTTGGGAAAATAAGAATTTTTCAGAATGTATTACTACTGGTGAAGGTTTTTTTTGTTTGTTTGTTTGTTTTAACGTAGTTCTAGTAAATAAAGCGAGCCTTGGGTGAGCATAAGTACTCTTTCAACAAAATAATAAACTAATCTTAATTTTTTTTTTTAACATTTTTAACTTTTACCATTAGTGTTCTTATTCAGCCATGCCATCTGAAATATTTGTGTGAGTATCAGAAAATTAAGAAATTTAAGAATATTTCTCAATTCAAGAACTGCTGAGAGTAAGTGTGATGAATTTGAAAACTGAATCAGTAAATTAATGCTTCTTTTGAGTCAGTTCTTTTCAACAAAATTATTTGGTTCACAAATTGGATCAATTGACCCTCTGGGGTCGACATTGAATCCTTCATGAATCAGATGGATTTGTTCAACGAGTTCAACAATCCAGTCACAGCCGTTGTCTAGTCAACATCTCACTGGAAGGGAAGATTAACTTACATTCTCCCTGTTCCTCACACACAAAGCTATCTTCTGACTTCAGAATTATTATGAGGGTTTCAAGGTGATTTTAGCATGCAAGCTTAAAGGGGTCATATGAAGCGATTTCAAGTTTTCCTTTCTCTTTGGAGTGTTACAAGCTGTTCGTGAATAGATAAGATCCCTAAAGTTGCAAAGACTAAAACCTCAAACCCAAAGAGATTCTTTATAGAAGTTAAGACTGGTCCACGCCCTCCTAAAACGCCTCGTTTAAACACGCCCCCACATGTCTACGTCACGGTGTGGGAAGATTTGTATAACGCCGCCCAAATGTTCACGCAAAGAAAGAAGGCGTAACTTTATTGTTGCTGCCGCCGCCATGTTGTGAAGACGCTGTGTGGTTCGTTGCGAAACTACTTGGTTTGGTCTTCCAAGAGAGGACACAACTAGAAATCAGTGGTTAAGTTGTATTTACAACACTGGTCCAGAACAGTTCAACCCAACTATTCAGATGTGTGCAGTGCATGTTATGAAGGACTGTTTCCTGATCCTGGTAGAGTAGAATACAATGCCGGCTGTTCTGACTCACAGACTGGAAGTACGTTTTCATTTAAAGGATTTGCCACTGATGATTCAAACGCGAGTTTTGAGCAGTGTAGAGTAGCGCTTGTTGTTTGTAAATTCTCCGATCACAAATGCAGACATGGTTTATGTTTACGTGGCGCGATGCAACAACGCGTAAAAAGACAGAATAAGTCATGATAATCAGTAATTATGTCCCCACTGGATGCAACAAATGCCTCAAATAATGGGTTTTAATGTTTTTGTCTCGTCGCTCCGGGACACGGCGTCACAGTATGGTAAGGGGCGTAACATTCGTCACACGCTTGAGGTATTCGGCCAATCACAATGCACTGGATAGCTGGCCAATCAGAGCACACCTCGCTTTTCAGACCGATGAGCTTTGTAAAAATTGACGCATTTCAGAAAGGCAGGGCATAGAGGAGAAACAATAATGTACAGTGTGGAAAATAATGTGTTTTTTAACCGTAAACTGCAATAAACACATTTCATTACACCCAAATACACAAAATAATGTTCTTTTAAAAAAGCATCGTATGACCCCTTTAATTTTAGCTATGACACAATTGTCTAAGCTAAAATAGATAGACAGACAGAAGAAGAGAGACAGAAGATTGATAGGGGGGGATAGATGTGCATTTATTAGTATCTAAAATCACATCCCACAATCAATAATTGGTCAAAACTTATAAAAGAGGTCAAAACATAAAAGAGGGACAATCCTTACCCTCAGGGTAATTTTCAGCTCATATTCTCACTAGGTGATGAACAGTTTCAGGTCTTTTCTTGAGCCGTGGGGCAGCTGGAGGGGCTCTTTCTTTAACCTGAAAATATCCCCATTCCACAAATGTTTACTCGCTTCCCCACATCACTTAAATTATGGATAACTTGAGAGAAAATGGCAGGCATATTTAAGAAGCTAGACCTCTAGATGCCCAAACAGATTTATATTTTACTGAAAGTGCAAAAATAACTAGTCAAAAACATTCTTAGTAACAGCAGTCAAATGTGAGTGAAAGAAGGCCAACCAAATGTAAACCTGATGCCATGATAACCAGGGTGTAAATTATTTTAGGTTATTGTGGGAAATTTTAAATAGGGCAGTTAAATACAATTATGAAAACTGAGAATGCTCTGACTGGCCAGTAATGATGTATTACTTGGTAGAAATACAGCCTGCTGACTCTCTACTTCTTCATTCTATCATTGTGCTGTAACTGTAACCATAATGAACTGTCTCATCATCACAATAATCTATCAATCCATACCCATCTGAATTTAAATTAGACAGAGGCAAACGTGAAAGTCATATCCCATGAGCAGAACATTGAAAAAAAAATGTTGCAGAAGTATTTTTTCAATGTTCTGCCCAAGACAGCATTTGGTCCGCTGCTTTCTGTTACAGTCTGGCATTTGATTGATGTCCTAATAGAGGCCTGCTGCCTCTCTGGAGGCCGAGAGTTCACACTCGGCATTCACAGCACCGGAGATCCGCACAAACACTGCCGTCTCATCAATGCACTCTGATGAAACAAGGGGAAAGAAGTGCCCATTAAAATACATGTGTAAATCTAACATCCGTTTATCAGCAAGATCTCACAAACGATATGTTGCTTTAAGGAGGGATGAAAGTGATGTCAAAAGATGTCAGGAGAAAGAGTCCAAGCAATGACAAGTGCTGAAGATCAAAATCCAGACTGAAGCCTGGGAAGAAGGGACTCGCTGTGAACACTGTAAACAGCCGTGTCAACACTAATTAAATGGAGTTGAAATATTGGTCATGTCATGGGAAGAGATGTTTATATGTATGTAAACTTGCAGCAGTAGCTGAGGAGTGAGAGATAGACTGGAGCTCTGTATAAATGATACATTTTAAGGGTATTCACCTATACTTGCAGCAAAAAAGCATCCTGAAGCCATTCATTTTCAATGAGAACTGGCGCTTCCTGAAGCCATTTTAATTCTCAATTTTACGTGAAACAATAAATATAAATTAAATAACAATTAACAACAACAAAAATTATTTTACCAAAATAAGAGGGAACATACAAAATGCATGTTATTTTTTATTTAGCACGTCCGCCCTGCTGATTGCATATGAATAGACAGATAGAAATGGAAATATATTTTACATAAAAGGTGTTTACATATAGTCCACAAGACAAATTAACTGAATTTACACAATGGCCCAGTTCAAAACTTTACACACCCTTGATTCTTAATCTGTGGTCGTTTACCTAGAGAAAACTCGTCCATTGTTTTTTTTTTTTGTTTGTTTTGTTTTGTGATGATTATTCATGAGTCCTGAGCAGAGAACAGTTAAACTGTCCTTTGTTCTTTAGAAAAACAGCATGACAGTATGATTTTGAGATCCATATTTTCACACTGATGAGAACTGATGAGTGACTCATACTGTTACGTATCCGGTCCATGAACCTCCGTCTGCTAGCCATCAGAGGTCACACTTTCCATTTTCATTGACTCTCGCACAACACACTGTTGCACATCACCCCGGACAACATATCCCATCATTCATTGCACTGACTGCACACAGCACTGATTGCACACAGCACTGATTGCACACATATCACTCACTCACTATTTAACACTCTATCTCACTCCCTTCAATGGCCGAGTATTGTATGCGCTTATCGCAAGCAGTGATAGCCACTTTACAGAGCCCTTGTTAGTTTCCCAGCCTAGCCTAGCCTAGTCTTGCCTTGCCTTGCCTTGCCTTGCCATGCCTTGCCTTGCCTTGTCTGTTTTCTCGGTTTCTGATCTTTGCCTGTTTTACTGGATTTATCCCTTTAGTCTCGCCCTTTTTTGATTCTGTTCGCCGTTCGATGACTTTCGTTAGCCCTAGGATTATTCTTGTGTTTTTGCCCGCCGTATACCTGTTTGCCAGTGTTCGACCCTGCCTGTGTTTCTGACCTCTCTGCTTTAAATAAAGCTTGCACATGGACCGCACATCTGAACACATACAAATATCACTAAAGGTTCAAACACTGATGCTCCAGAAGAAAACACAATGCATTAAAGAGCTTGAATTTGAAGGTCAGGGTAATTGTACTTATTTTGTCTTCTGGAAATCATGATGTAAATATCTTATGGTAGAGCTCGGAAGGGCAGTATCTAAATACACACAAAAAAAAGATTTTTAAACAAAAATAAGAAAAATACACATCACAGCAAATGTTTCCACACCCCTGCTCGTTATGGGACAAATATCACACAACAGTCGGAAGAAAATAAAGAAATTAAAAATTAAAAAAAACAATCACTGAGCGGGGAAAAAGTATTCCCCTGACTTGTGCATGTCCACAACTTTATCCCCGGAGATATTTTGACAGTGTCTTGCCATCCATAGTTGGTTGTTTGTTTCAGTTGCACTACCAAGGACTGAAATGCTCCAGGAAAGCTCTTTTCCTGCTGAGCTAATCAAAATGACCACAACTGACCACAGTTGAAAGTCAAATGGCTTTGTGTGCCATTTGAGAAGGTGATTTGCTACACCTGATTAGGTTTACAAGTCATTTTTAGGAAGGGGTGATACTTTTTCCAACTCGATGATTATGTTTTTTAATTTTTTCTGACATATTGGTGTTATATATTTCACTTGGATGTTATAAGTTGCACTAAGTAAATAAAGCTGGATAAAACAAAAAATGTGTCCATCTTCATTTCAGGCTGCAAAACAACAAAATGTGATATTTTAAAGGGGACTGATTTTTTTATAACCCAATGTGTGTGTATAATATATATACTGTATATATATATATGTGCCTTATATACATATGTGATAGATAAAACTCCACAAATCAATCATCATATTTTCTCAGGTCTCCTGACAGATCTCAGTCAACAAAACTAAACACTGTCAAATGAACAGATCCTATGAAATGTAGTAATTTGTTATAAGGTAAAGTCAATTGAGGAGTCAACCTGTTATTTTGTAGACTGAAGATTTAACAACTCTCTCTCTTCCTTTTACGAGACAGCTCCCATGCGAGCTGAGCGACCTCCAGCTGAATTGGATGTGTGTATGGATGGTGCAGGTTACTAGCTGGATGACTTTGGTGGCGTTCTTATACAAGCCTGCAAAATATATGTCCAGTCCCCAGACTGGAAGCAGTATAGTGGAAGAACAATTAAATGAGACTAGAAAGCTAGGGACAAAAGGTGACATAAGGATATCCGATGTTATTGAGTTATAAATAGCCTGTTGCATAAAATAATCTCTGAAAACAACCAGTATTCATTTACATAAATTATAGATGCTTAAAGGGTAGAATCACATATTAAAATAAGAATATACTGCCTTGCTTATTATAAAGAGATGCATAAAAATCCATCCCATATTATCTGAACATATGACAGACATACACACTTACTGTGTATGTCAATGCACACTTCTGAAATTATGATCTCTCACAGATTACTTGCAGTGTGTTCCCAATTCCAGGTAGTTATTTTTTTGTGGTTTGCCATGAACAATTGTGTTTCAAAGTAATTATGCTTTGCAACCTGAGGAACCTATTAATTTAACTTACTCACATATAATCAATACAAACAGTGTGTAGCTATTTTTTAGCCTGCCGAAACACCCACACACATATGGTTTAAACTGACATCAACATGCCAATATCAAGCTACTTTTATTATTTGTGGGAAAAAAAGGCTTTAGTTTAGTTTAGTTTAACCCTTTAGTTTACCTTTGGTCAAATATGTCCTGGTGCTTATTTTTTTCTGGCAAGGTGCAAAATGGGGAACACATATATTTTGCCTTGGAGAATGCCCCACATAAAAGCATTTTTTTGACCCATCAAAACTATGATTCATATTTATAAGCAAGTAAACCTAAAACATTTAGAGTTATATAAATTATTTGTATGTTTTGGGGATTTGCCTAAATGTGTTTGTTGGCGAAAATATTCGGTGACAATGGATATGAAAGTAACAAATGCAACCTTTATAGTGTAGTTATGTTTTTTTTGTTTTTTGTTTTTACCATCTAATCAGTAATTTTTGTATTATGGCACGATTAAAGAAAACGTACTCGGTTACTAACGTAACCTCGGTTCTCTGAGATACGGAACGAGTACTGCGTCTGTTAAAGACGCTTTGGGGAAAAACTCCTTTTTCTCAGATGACTGAAACCTTTCAATAACGCAGTGTAACTGCACGACCGCTGGTTCGTGCTGTACTAGCAGGCAAAGAAACGAAGTCCACTCGTTCCCGTATCTTAGGGAACCGATGTTACATTTATAACCAAGTACTTTCCCTATCGATACTTCACTCGTACTATGTCTGCTTAAGACGCTATGGGGAACCAGTACAATCCTGCTGTGCTATGCTAGAAGAACGACTAATACTTGAACTTGCCTTAAGTACCCAAGGGGGCCTAGAGGGACCAAGTATTTTGCAGGGAAGCCCTGCAAAAGGCAGTAGGGCTAAACTCAGAGAGAACGCTCAACATAGACTTTCAGCGCCCTGACGGGACAAAGTAATCATCTCATGGGGAGCGCCGATAGAGTTATCACCTGTGCTCTAAATGGAGTAGAGAGCACTTTAGGTACATAACCGTGTCTTGGTTTCAGGACGACCTTAGAGTCGTTGGGCCCGAATTTGAGGCAGGTGGGGCTCACAGATAGCATCTGCAGATCTCCCATATGCTTTACTGATGCTAACGCTAGTAGCAGAGCGGTTTTAAGTGTCAGGGGATGAAGGTCAATGGACTGTAGCGGCTCAAAAGGAGGGCTCTTAAGACAGCTCTGCGAACCAGTGTTTCATCCTCCAGAGCGGGGCCACCAGAGGACCTTGTGTTTCCGCTCCTTGATTCGCCTGATTACCTGTGGGATCAGGGCGATCGGGGGAAAAGCGTAAAAGTGGAGGTTGGGCCAGTCGTGGGCCAACGCATCCTTGTCCTTCAAAACGTAAATTGGGCAGTGAGCAGTGGTGGACAGTAACGGAGTAGTTTTATTTCGTTACTGTACTTAAGTACATTTTTTAAGTATTTGTACTTTACTGGAGTAGTTTTATTTTTGAGTAACTTTTACTTTTACTTCACTACATTCCAAAGCATAATATCATACTTTTTACTTCACTACATTTCATAAAACATATCGTTACTCCTTAAAATAAATCACGTGCTCTGACACGCAGAAGCGATGTCTGATTCAAGAACGAACTGATTCATTTCAATTAACCTTTCAAATTGGTTTGCAAATCGCACCAAACGATTCATTCACAAATTTGAATGAACCGATTGCAGGTGTTCTCGAGTCGACAACACACTGATTCAAATTAACCGTTTGGGGCAAGTCTCCAGTGAACTGAATTCACAAGAAAGAACCGGGAGATCTTGTGAGCGCGCGCATGACTTATGCTGTTAAAAGTAAGTTACTAATGTCGAATTTTAGGATTAATTCGGATGAGACGTTAAACCGAGGTCTTGACTCTCTGTGGTCATTAAAAATCCCAGATGTCCTTTGAAAAAGAGTAGGGGAGTAACCCCGGCATTCTGGCCAAATTCGCCTATTGGCCTCTGTCCATCATGGCCTCCTAACAATCCCCATATCTGCTGATTGGCTTTATCACTCTGTCTCCTCTCCACCAATAAGATGGTGTGTGTTGGGCGTTCTGGCGCACTATGTCTGCTGTTTGCCCAGGTGTATGCTGCACACTGGTGGTGGATGAGGATATATCCCCTGACAATGTAAAGTGCTTTGAGTGCCCAGAAAAGCACTATATAAATGTAAGGAATTATTATTATTATTAATTATTGTAACTGAAAATCATATTTAGGTCAAACCTGTCAATTGTTTGTGAACAAAATCTGCGGTAAAGGGTGATCTGTTTAAGCCCACCGAAATGCTTGAATGCAGACACATTAAAATCAGAGTCTCTATGTTTTAGGTCAAAAAAACAAAACATTAAAATAACACAGATTAAATAAAATAACTCATGCATGTTCATATTCCCCGCTGCCGTAACGTTAATAGTTTTATTAAAATGCTACGCATTTATCCCTATGTGACGTCTTTTTTTATATTGTTTATCAACAGTATACATTTTTTATATTGTTTGGATTAACTAGCATAGTAGACAGATATGAATGTTTATTCATAACCACACTGAAAATAAGTAAATATTGTTAGCTAATGCTAACTGTCTAGCTAACAAGCTTACTGGTGCTAAGTTGAGGTAATTTTTAGATATAAAGTCCAAATATATTTATTCAACCACCTAGATAGATTACATCTGGGGGAAAGAAAGGTGTGATGTTCAGATTGTACTTCAGGCCTTACTATTCTCATATCATTTATAACTGTGATGTTCTACAAAACAAGCTTTAAAACACTTTTTTCTTACTGGTGAAAATCAGATGGTCGAATCTGTTTTCTCTCAGGTACATCGCAGTGTAAGCTTCATAGTGAACATTACTACATCACTCTCGTCAACGTAGTCCATATCAACAACAAAAATATATCTTGACTCCATATAGTGGTTATTTTGGGAAAATCTCAGGTATTTTGATCAGTAGGATTATAAAAAATATGTGCTAATATAAAATTAAATTAAGTAGCCTATATAAAATTGCAAAATAAATCTATCTATCAGAACTTTTTTACTTAAAAAACGTAGCTTGGGAAAACTGACATGACTGTGAGAACACAAGAAAACAAGGACACTGAAGGTGGATTGAAGCCATGAAGAAAAAAAAGAACAAGGAAAGTAGTTTTTTTTTTATTAGTTTCACTTTTGATTTTGTTTGGTGTTTTAAGGATCCTTTATTGGATGCAGGATTTCTTTAGGGGGAGTGTGTGACGTCTTAGTGAGTAACTCTGTGTTTATTCCCAAGGTGATTGGCTGTCTGCAGGTGATTGGCTGATGTGGTGCTGCACCTGGACTAAACCAACTAGTCTTAAAAAGGACTTGCAGGAACAATGAGAGGAAAGAGGAATAGTTGTTTGTTGTTGACATTGGTGCATAAGTCTGCCAGAGAACTCACTGGACGTAGAGGTTATGGGAGTTCGCCGTTGCACCGGAGAAGTTTCCGCCTTGATTCATCTCTCCCTAAATCAGATGTTTGGTTTTGAAAAAGGAGTACTTTTACTTTTACTGGAGTAAAGTACTTGATTTGTGTACTTTGTCCACCACTGGCAGTGAGAGTTATCTTCTGAGGCGAAGAGGTCGACTTCTGCCTTGCCGAAGATATCCCAGATTCTCTGAACCTTATGTGGGTGGAGCATCCACTCTTCTGAGGGGATGTTGCTCTGATATAGCATGTCTGCTCCCTGGTTCAACCTGCCATGCACACTGCAGAACATTCCCTTGAGCACGCCTCGTTCCATCCCCGAGTCTTTCCAAGGGGCCAGAGCTGTTACGCAGGCCCGGACCTCCTTGACATGAAGGCGTCCGAGATGCCAGGCTTCTTGCGGTTTCAGCCAGCACTGAAGGGGCCGGTGACTCGGAGGCCATGAGTCCCAGCATCTTCTGAAATGCCTTGAGAGGGCGAGCGGCTCCAACTTTGAATGAGGCTACTAGCTGCTGAATAGCCAGTGCACGTTCTGGCGCGACTACCGCCCTCATTCGGGCTGAGTCGAGAACTTTTCCCAGGAACGATATCCGTTGGCTGGGGAACAGCACGCTTTTGGCGAAATTGACCCTGAGTCCCAGGCATTCTTAGTGGCTGAGGAGGAAGGATCTGTGAAATAGTAGCTCATCCTTCGACTGGGCCAATATGAGCCAGTCATTGAGGCAATTCAAAATGCGGATTCCCATCTGTCTCAGCGGAGAAAGATCTTTCAGATCCAGCGAAAAGAACCAGTCCCCTGGACACACTTGCGAGAGGATCTGTTTCAATGTAATCATCCTGAACAGCCATTTCATGAGGGCTTGGTTCAGGTGCCTGAGATCAAGGATGGGGCGAGCCATTGACATCCCTTTTGAGGACTGAGGAAAATAGCGGCTGCTAAGCCTTACTCGCTTTGAGTTTCTACAGCTCCTCGCCAGCAATTCATCACTTGGAGTGCATGATTCTTTTCTCAACCGCGGTTGAAACCACGCCACGAATGGCGGGGTCTTCGAGCGAATTGCAGTGAAACCTTGATTTATTATCCCCAAAAGTCAAGTCAAGTCAAGTCACCTTTATTTATATAGCGCTTTTAACAATGCAGATTGTGTCAAAGCAACTGAACAGCATTCAATAATGCAAAATGACAATAGTAAAAAAATGACAATTTTTCAGTTAAAGACAGTTCATCAATGAATTCAGTGATGTCAACATCCAGCTCAGTTTAAATATTATCTTTGCAATTATGTCAACGATATTGCTGGAAATGAAGTGTCTCCAACTAAGTAAGCCAGAGGCGACAGCGGCAAGGAATCAAAACTCCATCGGTGACAGAATGGAGAAAAAACCTTGGGAGAAACCAGGCTCAACCCAGTCTGGCACTCCGGGGATGGCCTGTCAGGCCTCAGCCCTCGTGACAAGGCGTTGGATAAATTAGAGCGGCTGGTCACCGTATGGTAATAGTAATCGATGAATAAATATGATAATAATCATAGTGAGAGCATATCCTTTTAATCCGCCTAAAAAGATCAAACCACTCATAGAAGAGGATTACTGATGATCTCTAGATGTAAACACTCAGACAGATCAAAAGTGCTGCGTGCATTCTCTCAAATCCGCTCGTAGAGGACGAGGGGAGGGGCGGGGCCACCTTCACTGAAGAAGGCAAGCTGCGAGCAAAGCAGAGCGAGACATGAACTCTCGTAGTGAGAGCGATCTGTCTCAGCGAGCGCAGCCTCAGCGTGGGGGTGGCCCAGGCGAGAGGAGCATTCAAATACGAAGCTGTCAGCGATATTAAATCATTGGTGACAGTGTTCTGCTCCGATCCTCACGTGTAAACACACTTGCGGATCAAGAGCTGTCATGGAGAGTGATCATACGGGACTTGCCGGCGTTAATCACTCATGCCTGATCGCTCATCCTGTGATTTCGCCATTCTTCTTCCTCCATGTAACTGGGAGGAGAGAAACACAAGAATGGGGGAGGTGGGGCTAAGCGACGCACACACAAATGAGAAGCTGCGAACGTTCTGCTTTGATCTGCCTAGGAGGATTAAGCTGCTCGGTGTATCGAGGGGCGCTGATCCTCATGTGTAACACACACTGGCAGATTAAGCATGCCTGATGTGTGTCGGCATGAAATTCCTATGCCTGATCGCTCAACCCGCGAGCTCGCCGTTGCTTCCTCTGATGTAACTGGGAGGAGAGAAACATGAGAGTGGGGAGGTGGGGCCGCCTTCCACAAACGAACAGGGGCAGACTGCTTTCATGGTAAAAGCAGCCCGTCTCTATGAGCGCAGCCATAGCGACACACACACAAATTTGAAGCTGTCAGTGACAGCGTTCCGCTTCGATCAACCTAGGAAAATAGAGCCGCTCGATGTAAAGAGGGGCACTGATCCTTTTGTGTGAGACACGGATCGAAGCGCAGCGGGGAGAGTTAGTACGCAGGCTCTGTGTCGGCGTGATATCGCTCTGACCTAGCTGCTTAGCTCCCAGACTTCGCTGTTTCTCTCTCCGAGGCTCGCTGAGAGATAAGGGAGAGTGGCCTGCCTCATTGAAGGCATCCCGCGAGCGGAAGAGTGAATCATGTTTGGAAGTGAGCATTCTGTCTCAGTGAGCACGCAGCTCACCCCCCTTCTGCGGTGGACCACGGCACAGCAAGAGAGCGAGCACAAGCGGGTACAAGTGCCTTCATGCTAACGCTTAGACCATTGCTTAGAATCCCTGACGCCGCTGTTTTTTCTCTCTCCAAGGCTCGCTAAGAGAGGAAAACGGAAGAGCGGGGGACCCGTCTTTTCAATAAGTTGGCTGGATTGGAGAAGAGCGAGACTCATGCTCTGAGTGAGTATTCTATCTCAGTGAGCGCGCTTCAGTCATCGGAGAAAAATGAGTTTTTCCCCAAAGCGTCTTAAACAGACGCAGTACGAGTGAAGTATAGATAGGGAACTACTATTATTTAAATAAAGCTTCGGTGACTGTTTGGGGAGATGTGGTGTGTCCTGGGGGAGCGACACGACAAAGTTGAGATATATTTAACTTTATGCAAATTAAGAGCGACATATGGAATCGACAACCAATAGGAGTGAAGTCAGTGGAGCGCACACTACGTGGTTGTCCGATCAAGAGGGACGATGACGATTGGCGTCACAACTTCCATTAGCTTGGGAAGTCGTGGCCTAATGGTTAAAGAGTCGGACTCGTAACCCAAAGGTTGCGGGTTCGAGTCTTGTACCGGCAGGGAAGGCTCTCTTCTACCTTCAATACCACGACAGTCCAGGCAACACACCAGATCAAATATTATTTTTCACAATTAATTTTTGATCGAAGTTTCTGATCTTTTGAACTATAAAATTAACATTGTTTTCATAATGCATGCAATAGAGGGTAAATTGATGAATATGTCTCATTAGCAAAAACTGCCTTTTATATTTACAGCAATAATAGCCAAATTCTCAGTTTTCATTATTTCTAGATTGTTCAGCATTGGATTTTATTGTGAAGATATGACCTCTAAGTGTTCTGTACTTATCTGATTCTTTCTAATTCCGTCTGTGTCTCTATCTCACAGCAGTCTGCAAAGCAATCTCCCACAATTCACCTGCGATTCTAATCTCACACATTCAACTTCTTATTCTCTTTTTCTCTCTCTGTCTCTATCCCTCGCACATTCACTTTCAGTACCGCTAAAGATGGAACAATAAATAACAGTTAAAAAAAAGTGTGAGTTTGAATTTAATCTTTCAAAAGTGCTTGTTCACATCCTGCATATGCAGTTTTTTTTGCATTGAAGGAAAATTGAAAACATTTATAAGAACATGAAGAATGCAAGTGAAGGCAATCTTGAAAAGATATAAGGCCCAGAGACTAGTGCCATCTTTTTATGTACATAAAAAAAAGTTTTTTCTTTTGCAAAATTCTATATATTAAACAATGTCTGCTAAACTGAATTAAAATGCAGAGCACATATAGACCACAAGACAGACTGGACCTAAAACCTTCAGATGACGCAAGTCATATCTCTGTCTCTGAGAGCTACCATAACTCTGTGTGAAACTCTGTGTAGACCATTATTGACAGTGTTTAGTATCAGGTAGTGTTGCTTTCATCAACGAAAATTATGACTAAATATAGTCGTCAACGAACCTTTATCACGTGACGAAAACGAGACGAGACGAAAATGCTGGTCCTGTGACGATGACGATATTAAATGTACCAATGCATATCGTTGACTAATAAAACAGACGAAATGTGGCTTATACTAAAAAAACCTATGCTAAAATGTCTCTTTCATTTTTCTGTGACCAAACGAGACGAAACGAACTGTTTATAACATATTTAGTCGCGTTATTAATATTATTTTGCAGTATTTCTGTTTCCTGTGTGTCGCTTCAGGGGCTGCATCAGGTCTCACTGCGCAGACGCAGGCGACGTCACTTCCTCAAGCCCCACTCGCCGAATTATTTAGAACAGTGTTTCCCAACCGGGGTCTGTCGAGAGCAGGGGTGCCGTGTAAAAAAATCATTTTTTAAATTGCTAAAATTTTCAAAAGAGCATTTATTATATAATATCCATTTCTAATGCCGCCAGTAATTAGAGATGCACAGAAATTCCGGCTGCCGAAAATGAGTTCACCGCTCAGGATTCACTTGTGTGTGTGTGTGTGTGTGTGTGTGTGTGTGTGTGCGTGTGTGTTATCCCGCTCTATGCGTGTGTGTATTATCCATAGACTGTATGGTATTATCCCGCTCTATGCGTGTGTGTGCTCCGTTCAGTCGCTCGCGGCCCATTTGAGTGCTCCATTCATATACCGTTCATGCTCATCGGAACAGCAAAGTCCACTCAAAAATCGAGCTGACCGATAACATCTATGTAGTACAGTATTGTTTTTGTTTGCAATAGCCCTACTGTGCTGTAACATGGTGTGGTATATGGTCAACTCTGGTAACACTGCCCTCTCATTCATTGATCTGCTAACCATTATGCTCATGTGTCCTCTGATAATAATAGCTTTCTAAGATTAAACATTATTTGGATAATTGGTAAAAAAAATAAAATAAAATCTCTTAATAGCCCTACAAAAAGAGTGAGCAAAACTTTGTTTAATTACCATTATAACTATCTCACAATGTTTACATATGAATAAAAGCCTACATTAAAATCTGTCATATAAATTGGTCTCTTCAATTGCCACCATTGATGGACAACATTTTTTTAATATTAAAAATATCGGTATGACATTATATTCTGCAGTTCTTCCCTGTTGTACCAAATATCTATACTTTTCAAATTATCATATCGAAGTTAGAAATTCAAATATAGTGACCAAATTAATTTTGTAGGGTGCCACAAATTTGTTAAAATTTCCAAAGGGTGCCGTGACTAAAGAAAGGTTGGGAAACACTGATTTAGAAGATGAAAACCAAACAAAGTTAAGTCTGACACTTTCCGATGGCCGGCCAGCCGGGGTTCGTCTTTATTTAAATTTATGTTTGTGTACTTCTAACATGTTTGGTTGGTAAAATAAACGATGTAAATTCAAATCAGAGCGTCTTCCAAGTCTGGAATGGATGTATTCTTGAGTCTATAAGGTAACAATAATATAATAAGATAACCTTGTTTGAAATGGGTTTGGCTAAAATAAAATTTTGGTTTCGTCTATACTACTAGGTACTTATCCTATAGTGACTGGTTTAACTAGAATTGCCTTTCTAAAAAAGAGACTAAAATTATACATTTTCATTGACTAAAACTAGACTAAATGTCATTAGTTTTCGTCGACTAAAACTAGACTAAATGTCATCAGTTTTCGTTGACTAAAACTAGACTAAAATGCTCAGACGTTTAGTCGACTAAAACTTGACTAGACTAAAAAGAGTATGAACGTGACTAAAACTAATAAAAACTAAAATGACAGTTTCACACAAAGACTAGACTAAAACTAAAATTAAAACAGGCCGCCAAAAACAACACTAGTATCAGGTTCATATAGTTGACTCTATCATTCTTTTCTAATCCCTGGACCTTACTTACAGTTGTATGCGCATGTCAGTAAAGGTGTTTTAAACTTAACCAACATAAAGTTCACTTGGCGAAAAATAGGAATGTCACTCAAATGCCATGCAGTGGTTTGTATTTGGTTAGCAATGATGTCTTGTTTTGGGGTGGCTCTCTGAAGGTAATTTCATGAATCCAAGCAAACAGAAGATGAAGAGGAGGATGAATATTAACTTTCATCACCCCAGCAGGGGAGCCGTCTCATCAACGCAGAGATAACCGGGGTGGACAGCGGACAACTCCTTTGTGTGTCAGAATGGTTGATAGTTGCTCAGTAGGTCAGACTAACCTCTGTTTTGCTAGTGCTAATGTAGAGCAAAAAATATTAGTGCTCCTGTTTTACCAGCACTAGGTCATGTTATCTTTATTAAAGCAAACGATTGGTTGCACTGAGGGGCCTCAGAGGGTCAGAACAACTGCAGCTGATATGAGGCATTGCATGTCTATCAAAGCATTTCAAAACCATGAAATGGTTCACTGGATGAGCGCGTTACACTACCGAAATCACCTCAATGTGCGTTATGCAGATTTTACCAGAGGTGACGTATAATTAAGAGAGTAGATATGATTTAATTAAGACCACTATAATTACTCGTGCCAGCCATCCCATGTGAGAATATGACCCATTTTATACAGGGGAAGGGGGAGTCATGTAGAACAAAGGCTTATTTATGTAATAATTATATAATATAAATGTAAATATTATATAAATATAATTGATTGACTAATTCAGTGAAGGATTAATCAAAATTATTCAAACCTATAACCGGTAGCAAATAATCATTCATTATACACTGGTTTTCGATTCATTTAAAATAACTGAATCATAAAAATTATTGTTCATAGACTGAATTGACCCGTATATAATTATAAATAACTCAAATAAATAACTGACTAATAAGAATAATTTGTTAATGAATCAAACTATACTTGACCCGTGGCATTTTTTTGATTCATTAAAATAGGAGAGTCATTTGTTCATGAATTGGGCTGCCCTGGTCACGCTGTATGATTTTGCTTCACAAAAAGAACCATCAGAACCACTCATTAGCATCATTTGTTTATGAATTGGACTATACTACATTTTGCATGCATCATGTTTCTTGTCAATGTTTGACAGTACACTGTCTTTTTTATTTTCATCATCACATTAAATACAGACTGCTAACTCATATTTACAACTAAGAACAAAACTGCTTTAAAGTGATAGAGGAAACACCTACACATATTATTGTTGTTCCTTCATTAACAGATTTGTAAAATTATAAATAAGAACATTATTTGTTTCAAAGTGTTTTTTCATTCTAATGATTAAAGCAGACTTGAAAAGTATTGGATACTGGCTTAATACCATTGGCCATGGAACAACACTTCAGAAAGTGACGGGTGCCGGCTACTTCAGAAAATGTCCATTCCTATTGTAGGCTAAAAGTTGGAAAACTTTTTTGAAAACCAAGCTGACTTTAGGCTTAGATTGGAGTTGAAAAATCCTTGAGCTTTTCAAAAGTACCAGTAATTGCTGCCTCAGAGCTGCAATATCCCACAAAGAGCTGGAATCCCGCTGGAGGACTTGCCCACAAAGAGCTCTCTGTCAGATACAGTGTGATTAAGGATAAACTGCGTTTTTCTGGGCTTACCACATAACGTAACCCATAAAAAGCTGCATAAACAGAAGAGACAGCAATGCTTCTCAGCTATTTTCAGTGAGGGCCAGTGAACTATGGATTACCGGATGCGAAAAATACATTTCTGCTACTTCTCCCACCCACTCAGTCTGAATGGCTACAAAATGTGATTGTACAGTGTCACGAGACTGCACGATAAGACACCCTTTTGAGACATGTAGCTGCTATAGTCACCACGATAAGGCTCCTGAGATGTTTTTTCTGTGAAAGACTTCTCAGACCAGCCAAAATTATTTGGTCACAAAAAAAGAAAAAAAAAAAAGAAGATGACTAAAGCTGCACTTACTACACTACCAGCGACTTTGTCACTGCATGTCACCAGTGGCTGGCAGTCAGGTTGCTACTGGGTTTTCACACTACTGGTTACCTAATAACATTTATGAATGGCATTCACGGATGTACTCTAAGCTGTAGACAATAATCAGTTTTCTTACCGCTACAAACTAACATTTTAGAAGGAAATGACTAAATATAAGTGGAATCGATACATAACATGCTTAATATTAAAGATGAATGAGAAACAGTGAGTGCTCTTTGCCATCGCAGTCATTTATCTACAGCAAAAGCACAAGCGCCGGTCCGTCTGGACTCGGAGTCAGCATGGCAAGTACCACCGTATGTACACAGAGACAACATAAATTATAGTGACGTAACATGTGGCCAAGTATGGTGACCCACACTTGGAATTAGTGCTCTGCATTTAATCCATCCAAAGTGCACAAACACGCAGTGAAACACACAGCCATGATGCTGCGGCGCCCAGGGGGAAGTGGGGTTCGGTTGTCTTGATCAGAGGCAACTAGTCGTGTATGAAGGTGGAAGAGAGACCCTGCTGGTATGAGACTCGAAACCGCAACCTTTGGGTTACGAGTCCGAATCTCTAACCATTAGGCCACGACTCCACGCCTTCATAGGAAAGTTGCTGACGCCAATTGTACACGTCCCTATTGCCTCGGACATCCACTACAATGTAGTATGCGGCTCCAAGGACTTCACTCTATGGTGTCGCTCGCCATATGTCGTCTTAATTGGCATAAAGTTAAATAAATTAACTTTGTAGTGTCGCTGGCCCACCACTCCTCTCAACAACATGTCACGACGCCAGTTAAGGTATACTGAGATGCTAGCTAAGAAATCTGAAATCATCCATGTACACAACATACCGGTAGTTTAACTGGCACATTGACTAAACTGTTTAAATTCATAAAAGACAACCAGTGTTTCAGTTTCAAGGACAATTCTTAACACCCAACACAACAACTACAAAATGTGTGATACTGTATACAGGTAAGAATATAACTAGAAAAAAAATGTGAAGAGTTTCTATGCTGGTATAAACAATAGATATTAGGTTAAGTATATTAAAGACAGTGTGAATGAGAGAGTGAAACATTTGTCAACAATGAAAATTAAGGATTATTAAAATGTAAAAGGAGTATTATTGGTACATAAATATAAAAAGGTACATGTCAAATGGATAGTCTTTGCATTATCAGAATTAGCCCATGCGCAGCTCAGTTCTTCACTAGAGATGCGTCGTTTGCCGCTTGAAATTTCCGCCAGTACTGCGAATCGCCTGGCGGAGGGCAACTGGCTTTTAAAAGGGAAATGGGAGATGAGCTATGATTGGGTTATTGCATGTTACGCCCAAGACACACCCACTCATAAGAGATAGGTAGATAACTTGTAGCCCATGCGGGGCGCGCGACCTTTTTCCCGTTGGTAACTAACAAGTGGATTTGGACAGCCTAAGCGCAGTCGTCAATAGCGCTTAGTCGTTATAAAATAGGGCCTTAAAGGTAAATGGAACAATGTGGGCTGCTCAAAATGGTTCTGATAATGAGGCCACTATGGTGTCACGAAAAGGACTCCCGCTACCACAGAGGGGAGACTTATCGAGTTTGAACTTTACCGGACTAAACACACACACACACGCACACACTCACATATCTGGCTCTGATTGCTCCTGCACCTGACACTCGTTATGTGGACTATTTAACCAGCTCTCAGACTCTCCCTCATTGCGAAGTCTTCTATTGCCCCGGTGTACATTTCTAAGCGTTTCTTCCCGTGTCTGGCCTCTCTGTTGATTCCCGAACTCTTGCTATTTTTCTTTGACTACTGATTGTTTGCTGCCGGCCTGACCATTGTGCACGTTCAGGAATACGATTTGGCTTCTCTCCTCTGTTGTGTTTGCTGGTGTTTGACCTTGCCTGTTTGATTACGATTTCAATAATGCTGCAGATGGATCCTCACTCTGTTGATGTCTCGTTACAGAAGACTTCGCCATTACATGATCCAGCAGCTCTGGCTCAATTTACTACGGAAGTGTCAGCTCAGGCAAATCAACTCGCTGCTCATCAACACCAGCTAAGGGATTTGGAGGGATTGTAAGGGATTTCTATTGCAGTGCTCCTTGTTTGTCAACCAACAGCCTGTGATGTACACCACTGATATCAGCAAGATCTCTTTTGTATGTTCACTCCTAACTGGGAAGGCTTTGGAGTGGGCCACGGCAGGGAGGATGGATCAGCTTTCCCCACATTCAGTACTCTTCTCCGACGCTTCCGAGAAATATTTGAACATCCTAAAGGAGGTAAAGATGCGGATGAACAATTGCTCGCCTTATCTCAGGGCAGAAATACCTCAGCTGAGTACGCCTTGTCATTTCGCACCCTCGCCGCTCAGACTGATTGAGTTGAAAGCACGTTGAAACTGCTTTTCCGCAAAGGACTCAGCCCTGAACTCCAATCGGAACTAGCTTGCAGGGACGAAGGGAGAACGCTCAACCAATTCATAGAAATGGCTATTCAAATTGACAATTTGATTAGTTCTCGTCACCCTACCAGAACGATATCCACCAGTCATCCGGTTCCAATCACTTCTTCTTCCTCCTCTTCTGTGGAACCCATGCAGCTCAGATACACTCACCTGTCTCAAGAGGAGCTAGAGCGCCGAATCACTCAGCGTCTGTGTCTCTATTGCGGCCAAGCCGGCCATCTCCGGGCCTCCTGTCCCACAAGACCGCCTCTTCGTAATCCCTCTGCGGTGAGTCCATGCATTCAGGCACATCACTACAGTACATGTATAAAAGTACCCATAACACTATCCATAGAAGGTAATAACATATCTACCTCAGCGCTATTGGTCTCAGGGGCAGCGGGGAATTTTATGTCACATGAATTCGCTCGACAACATAACATTTCTCTAATTCCTTGCAATTCTCTCCTGGCAGTGGAGACGCTAGATGGACGTCCTCTGGGTGAGGGAAGGGTCATGCACACCACCGTGGACTTATGTTTGGAAACCAGGACCCTTCACACGGAGATCATTTGTTTCTACATCATCACTTCACCACATAACCCGGTGATTCTCGGACTTCCCTGGTTATGACAACATGATCCACTCATCTCCTGGAAGGAGGGTTGGATCATTCAGTGGGATCCTTCATGTCAAGTCAAGTGTCTGAGCAACAAACCAGCAATCTCAGTTCAGGCCATCAAACTCACGGAGGAATCAGCTCACTCATCCACACTTCCCTCAGAGTACACAGACCTTGTGGAGGCCTTCAGTAAATCCAAGGCGTCAGAACTACCTCCTCACCGCTCTAGCGACTGCGTTATTGACTTACTACCATGCACAACACCACCTAAAGGCCGTATCTTTCCTCTATCTTAACCGGAGTCGGAGGCTATGAAGAAATATATCAACGAGTAACTTTTAAAGGATTTCATCAGACATCCTATAACCTGAATCAGCAGGCTGTCTTCTTCTGTCAAGGAAAAGGATGGAGGTTAGTGCATGATTTCCCCCCCGAAAGGTGGTTCTCAACGAATATGTCAAAATTTCCGAACCATTGCCCCTCGTAACATTGCACTGGAGCAACTTGCCAAGCCAATACTCATCACGTAGATCTCCGCAAAGCTTCAATGTCATCCGCATCAGAGAGGGTGATGAGTGGAAGACAGTCTTCTCCACCTGTACTGGGCACTATGAATATTCTGTTATGCCTTTTGGCCTTGCTAACAGTCCTTCTGTGTTCCAATCCTTCATCAATGACGTCTTCCGGGACATGCTGGATCGTTGGGTAATCGTTTACATCGATGACATTCTTATCTACTCCAACACATATGAGGAACACGTACAACACGTGAGGTCAGTGTTACAAAGACTCATCCACCATCAGCTGTATGCCAAAGCTGAGAAATGTGAATTTCACCAGACTGGTACATCATTCCTGGGTTACATCATCAGTCAGGAGGGAGTGGAGATGGATGAGAAGAAGGTCAGAGCTGTTCTCGACTGGCCACAACCGGAGACACTAAAAGAACTACAACTTTTCTTAGGATTTGTGCATTTCTACTGCTGCTTCATCAGAAACTTCAGTTCAGTAGCTGCTCCTCTAACCTCCATGACAAAGAGAAGATCTGCACATCTCATTTGGTCTACCTCAGCACTAGAGGCCTTCACGGAACTCAAATCACGCTTCACATCTGCTCCCATTCTTCATCACCCTGATCCTGAAATCCTGTTCATAGTCGAGGTGGATGCCTCAAATACTGGCATCGGGGCCATTCTCTCACAGCGGCATGGTACCCCACCTAAGCTTCACCCTTGTGCCTACTTTTGTCGCAAGCTCAGTTCTGCTGAACAAAACTATGATGTCGGCAACAGGGAACTATTGGCTATGAAAGCAGCCATGGAGTAATGGCGACACTGGCTAGAAGGATCAAAACACCCCTTCATTGTGCTGATGGATCACAAGAATCTGGAATATCTACGATCTGCTAAAAGACTAAACCCCAGACAGGCCTGATGGGTGCTGTTCTTTACACGCTTCGATTTCTCGGTCACATATCGACCTGGTTCCAGGAATACCAAGGCGGATGCTTTGTCACATCAACACGACTGCCTAGATCCTAGTAACTCTGAGGAAAGCCTTCTCCCTGAATCATTGATTGTGGCCCCTGTCCAGTGGGACATCATGACAGAGCTTGAACAGGCAAATTCACAAGAAATCTCCCCTCCCGAATGCCCTCCCGATAAGATCTTTGTTCCTCAGCAACTCCATAAAAGGGTCATGCAACACGTTCACTCGGGGCTCAGCTCTGGTCATCCCGGAATTACGGCCACTCTCCATCTCCTCCAACAAATTCTGGTGGCCAACCATGAGGACTGACACTACAGACTTTATCCACGGATGCATCACCTGTAACGAAAGTAAATCCCCCAGACACCTACCATCCGGCTTGTTGCACCCCTTACCAGTTCCCCACCGACCATGGTCCCATCTGGCTATTGACTTCATCACTGACCTCCCCAAGTCCAATAACAACACCACAATACTCACCGTCATAGACCGTTTTTCCAAGGCCTGTCGGTTAATTCCTCTCCCCAAACTACCTACAGCTTTCGAAACAGCTGAATCCCTATGCAACTTTGTGTTTCGCTTCTATGGGCTCCCTGAGGACATCGTGTCGGATCGAGGGCCCCAATTCACCTCCAGAGTATGGTCAGCTTTCTTTCAAAAACTTAATGTCAGCATCAGCCTCACCTCAGGATATCATCCACAATCCAATGGCCAGACGGAACGACTCAATCAGGAGATCACACGATTCCTCAGATCATACTGCCAACAGAATTAGACTGACTGGAGCCGTTACCTCATGTGGGCAGAGTATGCTCAAAATTCACTACAAAAACCCTCTACTGGACTCACGCCGTTTCAATGTATAATGGGCTTCCAACCACCGTTATTTCCATGGTCAGGAGAACCCACTGAAGTACCTGCTGTCAACAACTGGCTCCAGAGGAGCGAGAACATCTGGAATCAAGCTCACATACACTTACTACATGCTGTTAGAAGACAAAAGTCGCAAGCTGATTGTCACTGTCGCCCCAGTCCTGAATATGCTCCAGGGCAATGGGTCTGGTTGTCTACCCGAGATCTCCGCCTCCGACTCCCATGCAGAAAGCTCAGTCCCAGGTATGTGGGTCCCTTCCAAATTATTAGACAAATTACACCAGTTTCTTTCCGCTTGGCATTACCCGATAATTATCGCATCTCTCCCACTTTTCATGTTTCACTTCTCAAACCCGCTGGTGGTCGGAGAGCGGAGGAGGAGGAGCAGACCAGTGACCAGGGTCCTCCACCCATCCTGATGGATGGCAAGGAGATTTACCAGGTTCGAGAACTACTCGATTCCAGACGTCGGGGTGGCACCCTCCAATGTCTGGCGGACTGGCAGGGGTACGGTCCGGAGGAGCGTTCCTGGGTCAATGCTAAGGACATCCTCGACCCCACACTTGCCAACGAGTTTCATAGGATGCACCCGGATAAGCCGGCCCCTCGACCACGCGGAAGACCGCGGCGTCGCCTGCCTCCTCGCGTCAGGAGCCGCTCGCAGGGGGAGGGCAGGGGGAGGGGGGGTCGTCATGAACGAGACTCCGCCATGCCTCATGTCCCACAAGCGGGAGCTCTTCCTGGGTTTGAACTTATACGGAACTAAACACACACACAGACTCACATACCTGGCTCTGATTACTCCTACACCTGACACTCGTTATGTGGACTATTTAACCAGCTCTCAGACTCTCCCTCATTGCGAAGTCTTGTATTGCTCCGGTGTACATTTCTGAGCGTTTCTTCCCGTGTCTGGCCTCTCTGTTGATTCCCGAACTCTTGCTATTGATCTTTGACTAAGAGTGTTTGACGCGGACTGCCTGTTTGGCCAAAAGTCCCTGACTACGATTTGGCTTCTCTCCTCTGTTGTGTTTGCTGGTGTTTGACCTTGCCTGTTTGATTATGATTTCAATAAAGCTGCAGATGGATCCTCACTCTGTTGACGTCTCGTTACAATGGGAAAACACACTGGCTACGTTTACATGCACAATATTTGGTTCAATCAGACTGAATTCATTCCGATTGATGAATCTGAATGTAGCGTTTACATGAACGCTAAATAAAGTGATCGGGTTGATGCGCGTTTATATGTCACAAGCTTCAAATCTGAATAAATGTTTTTGACATGAGCACAGTGCACAAATATAGAGTTTCTCACTGTTTGCACATAATAACCACTCTCCTACACAGCTTCTTTATTTGTTTTTAACAGCAGAATTAATATTTATCAATTTATGGATAAATATATATTTAAACTGCTGTGCCATGTTGCTCATATTTATCACGCAGTAAAAATGCCCTTCCCCGCGCCCAAATCAGGTTGCCTGTGGATGAGAATCCAAAACAAGGACTGGGTGGGAGGTTGTCCTGCTCCACTTCACAGTTGCAGAGTGAAAGGAGAGTTTTATAATGACAGGACACACATTTATACAACATTTTATTCAGAAGGAAGAACCACTTGTTCCGCGCGTCATACGTCATTACGCTATCTCTGCGTCATTGCCAATGTGCAGTCCTTTCAGTTTCGGGGTTCAATCCAAACAACTGTTTACATGCACTCTCAATCGTATTAGAAAAGGAATAAACCACCCCCTTCAATCCGATCGAAATTTCATTCCAATCAAGCTCAATCAGATCGATTAAGGTGTTTACATAAAGGCTTTTCAGTCCGATTGAGCAGTCAATCCGATTACAAATGGATTATTTGGTTGCATGTAAATGTAGCCATTGCTGTGCCAAGATCTACAAGAATGATTTGCATCTCATAATAATTTGTCCTAACACAATCTGGTTTATTATCCACTTTGTTTTACACTTACCTTAAAAAAACAAAAACAAGTATGAACTAAAGCTATCATGCAACAACACTGCTGACTGATGCAAACATCAAGAGCACAGCAGTGACATGATTTTTAGTCATTCAGAGCAGTTGCTTATCTAACCTCTTTAAATACTTTTGGAAGTTTTTATCCCCCAGACATGACATCTACAAGCTGTCTCTCCCATCTTGAATAGATCAACATGATTATGCTTGAGTGCTTCACATTATCCTAGACGTTCAGCATACCATATAGCCAAAGTATCTTTGAGGACCAAATGGAATTTTATATTTAATTAGAGGCACAAAGAAGACTAATTGAAGACTAATTTATTTCTGCTCTTTTATTATATTAAGCACTCTCCAAATGATTTCCCAGGTGTTTATAAGGTGTCAAGTGCTTAAAACTTTAAAGTGATGGGACGAAAAAACAAAACAAAAAAAAACTGATATACAACCAAACATCCCCATGCCCTGCTTTATTTTATCTACAGATGTTCATTCCTGTGAGATCCAGAACACAGCCCATGGGATAATGTCTGACCTTTAAAACTTGAGGAGGAGAGCCGGGAGACCAAGATCATTATCGCCCCTCAAAGAGTCACCTTTCTGTCTTTGTCAACTGCAGTGTAGCACTGACGACAATTGCTGATGGTTGACCACCAGCTTCATCTGGTTTTGTCTCTGAGATGTGTGATTGCTATTATCTTCCCCTCGATGACCTTTCAAAAGTTGTAATCTTCAACAAACACTTGCTCAACTACTTTCATTGTTCCCACATGTCATATCCCAACTGAAGTTCAATGCTAACATACACTTGCCCAAATATACAGTATGTGAAACCCTCTACTAATGAAGAGATTCGACTATTCCAGTAATTTCAGTGACAACAACACGGCACACAATAATATTAAAGTATATTGGTAACCGTTTGTAAAGCACTGTATCAAATTAATTAATAACCATTAGTTTTTGTCATATAATTAAATATTCAGTGTTGAGGTGTCCACATACTGCGTGACCATGCAATGCTGGTATCACTCAGATTCTTGTCAAGTCAAGTCAAGTCAAGTCTGCTTTATTGTCAATTCTTCCACATGTACAGCACATACACACGAGAATTGAAATTCGCAGTTGTCTGACACTGGGGGGCATACGATACATAAATACAGATTAAATACCAAAAATACAAACTACAAATATACAAATATACCAATAGTCAATTAAACCTATATATATAAAGCACAGGGCATCTGCAGTAGAGTGCCCACCAGTAAAGTAAAAAACAGTGCAGAGCTAGTGATTGTAGGAAAAAAATGATTTGTAGTGCACAAGGCTATTCAGATGAAGTAAGGGAAGTGTTGTGGTAGTGTGTGTCTTAGGGAGGGGGGGAGGGGGAGGCCGTAGAGGGTCAGAGTCAGTGGTGCGTGGGCAAAAGCGGGGGGGGGGCAAGGTTGGGAAGGAAGTTCCGCTCCGACGCCTGCAGGATGAAGCTGTCCCTCAGTTGCTGGTCATGGCTGGCGACGACGCGTCTCCTGATGGCAGCAGACTGGAAGAAGCGGTGTGTGGGTGGGTGGTCCCCGCAAGGCCGAGGGCTTTCGGGTTGGACGGTTGTGAGCGGTGAAGGGAGGGGAGAGATGCACCAACGATCTTCTCAGCTGCTCTCACTATGCGTTGAAGTGTCTTGCGGCAGGACGCGTTGCAGGCGCCATACCACACAGTGATGCAGCTGGTCAGGATGCCCTCGATGGTGCCTCTGTAGAAGGTGCACATCATTGTCTTCTACATACAGTACAGTATATTTTTCAGGTATTCACAAAGCTAGAAAATGTTCAAAGATGACAGAAAGCCATCTCGCAAAGTTGAAGCAGCATTCTTCACACTCATAGTTCTTTCTCACTGTGAATTTGAAACCACTACACCAGCTTGAATGTAAAAAGATCATACTGCATGACAAAAATGTCTCTGATGGTTTCAGGTAGTGAGCCGAGATGGTCTGACGGAATCCATATTATCCCGGGCTTATGCATTTAGATCTGTCATTAAAGGACTGAGATGTAAAGAAATCCCTGTCGACAGCTTTCTTCACATCCAATTTGACAATAATCCGCTTGATATCCCAATCCGACACTAGTAGTTTGTTTGCTTGGAAGGTATTAAGCTTTGAAATGATAAAAATGCATAACTTAACATTTTGAGAAATATTACAAGGCAAACATATACCCAAATAAGAGAATGTATGTTTATTTAAATGTAATAAAATAATAATAAAAAACATTATTATAGTATGAAAAATAATAGTTTATGTCACAGTAAAAGCTTTTCAAATTCAAGAAGCCACAATCCAGTTTAACTAAAGTAAAATTGTGCTTTAAGTCATTGTCATTCTTTTGAGCCCAAACTAGTCTGCATCCTTCACAACCTAGCAGAACCGAAAAGATTGGGAATTGTACCTTGCAGACAGCACAAGGCAGACAACACATGCAAATAAATGGCGAGCGGAATTAGTTCTTAGTGAATTCTCCCAAGGGTACTTCAGGTATATATAGAGAGGTCATTTCAGTCTGCTTGAGGAGCTGAACAAACTGTGTATGAGATGGTCTACAGCGAGCGTTGATCCAGACAGCTGGAGGAGTTCATCTGTCAGAGCAGACATCAAAGGGTCTGGATGAAATGACTCCAGATCAGCGGCAGAGCTGAGAAAATACTGTACATTTATGCATGCAGGAAGAACACGGGCAGGACTGGCTTAAATTAGGCACCTGTCCTTCTGTTGGGACCAAGGACTACTAATGTAACTACTAATGTAATGTAATCTATCGGTTTATCATTATCATTTTTCCCCAACCATACCATATTTTTCATCTGTGGACTACATCTCCCACCACCTTGACAAGCGTAACAATTACCATGTGCATCATGTGATTGTAGGATAGCCTGAACCTGTATGTCATTTCCATCAGACCACTAGGACTCCAGTCTTAATGTAGTTAATCACTACATTTTGAAGCATCAAACTAAAGGTGGTTATATCTGAAAGGTAAGCTATAAATCATACATACATGCTTGTAAACAAAAGATCGAACTTGTAACAAAGAACAGCTTGGTTTTCTCTTGATGAATGCGAAGGTGGTGTAACGAATCCAGGTATTTATTCATTATTAATTTGTAATTATAGGGAATTGATGATTATTAATTTATTCAGGTTTTGCTAGAACTCGGGTCTGAATGTCCCAAGTCCACCTGATCAAACCATTCCAAATTTGTTAGTTTTACTTCAAATCAAGGTCGTCCAGCGAGCCAGTGATTCTTGGTATCTTTTAACAAATTTAATATGTGTTTTCCCGGCCACAGTCAACACAATCAAGATTATTTGTACGTTCTTAACAGAGGTAATTATTATAAGTAAGCTACGAGATAAGTAGCAAGCAAGGATCGTTTTGGCATAGGTTTAACCTTAAAATTATATGAGCCAAGAAACTTCTTGTTTATAAATGAAACATGAATTTTATTGGCTAATCTAGATTACATAAAACCTAAACTAAAAACATACCCCCAAAAACACACATACATACAGTTCGGAAGAATGAGTTAACGGAGTTGCATGAAGTTTCAAAGTCCTAACTCGTTACGAGGGGTTTGAAATTCCACCTACGGAGAAAAACAAAGAAGCAGAGAATCGGTCTTAATTTTACTGCTTAAATTAGCTCTACACCAGTTCAGCTGCTTTGAAGATTTTGTTCGTTACTTGCGTTCTTTGGTTGAGAGCTGAAAGCAGAGGTGATTCAGTCGTTGTAGCGGGCTTCCTGGATGTCTGTTGAGGGGACTTCCTTCGCTGATTGGCTGTTGACCTGACGTTGGAATGACGTATGGGTGACGTCCTTTTGGGGAACCCCTCGTTGGGTTGGTCGATTCCTTGATGACACAGAGGCTTGAGCAGTCCTGCTAAAGTCTGAGTTTGCAAGACTTTAAGTTATTTGAAGATCGCAAAGGTTCAACTGAAGTGTTTGAGTTCTTAGATGTTCTTGTATGGCGGTTGTTTACGGGTTGGCGCGTGTTCGCGCTCACCAAGGGTGCAAGCCACCGTCTTGATCGGGTGTAAAACAAGAAGCCAACAAGCGTGTTGAAGTGGAGTTTTGATCCGGGTGTAAGTCCATCCCAACAGGTTCGCGTGTCAATCAGTGGGGCTGCGGGGGTCTGGCCACGCCCTGTGGGGCTTGGTGTTTGGAGAGTATTACTGCAAGTTTTAAATCTCTTATGATAACCGGTTATCACCGAGAAATGACAAACATACTAAAATTTCACAGCACAAGGTTTGGCTAAGACCCGCTCGCAGTCAAGCTTAACAACATGTATTGCGATAACAACCAACGTAATTAACCTAAAAGCAAAGTTGAAAGCAACGATAAGATATCGTGGGGCAATAAAACATAAAGTATTATATCTAGATATGGCTCACACATAAGTGGCTACATTTTACTCCTTATCGGTTTAAACATTGTCTTTTACATAGATACAATGTCTGTTTCTGGGTCGTTTTTGACAGGAAAGAAGGGTTGCGGTCATGCCGGAAAAGGTATTTAAAACATGGGTCTTAGTCAGGTGGCGGCACGCGGTATCGCCTGTGCTTGGGCTGAGGGGTCTTAATCCTCTTTCCTGTTCTGGAAAATGGCTCCATCCTTAGGGGCCAAGCATGGGGGTCCATAGGTTGTGAATGATCTCTTTCAGTTCTTGATACCAAGAAAGCTTTGTCGTCTTCTGATCGAATTATTTTCGATCTCATGAGTAGATGAGTTTTCCATACTGACAGGAAATCAACCAAGACATGGGACTCATGTGCTGGGCGATCCAGAAAACTTAATTGAATGCTGATATCAGGGTCTGTTTGTGTAAGAAATCCCTACAGTGGCATGCATTTAAGGCGCACGTCTTCCTTTTCACAGCAAAAGAACTTTCAAACTAAAGGAAAGGAACATGATCTAAATCAATGCTAATGCTATGTTTCATTTTGTTTTGAATGTAGAATATAAATGCTCCAGATTTGGCTTCTTGCCATCTGTGGCTCGTTTCAAAGCCTGAGTAGTGTGAAATGATTTACTTGTTATACTCTACATGAATAATTCATACACCAGTTACATTGTATGTTTTGAAGACTCAATTAATATTAACCTTATGGTCATAATAAACTTCAGATTTAACTTTCCTTGTTAACTAGAGTATTTTAACAGTCTCCCCAGAGTCATTATTTGTAAATATAAATGTGAGATCTCTGATCACAAATATGCACGTGTTGAAATTAAAGTAGTTTTAGCCATTTTAAGCTTTGAAATATTACCAATAAATGAAGAGATTCATTTTTCATTCACTCATTGAATAATCTTAAATGCATTTGAATTAAAACAATGACTGAATCTGGTTTCAAAAAAGTCCCTTTTCAACAATGTGAACTTTATTTGCTATCAGATAATAGATTGTTGGCTAATTTATTTATAAAACTGCTCTTCAATTTTGCTCTAATGGTTATGTGAGATGGAAGATAATTACACAGATCCTATAATATTCGACATTTAAATGTCTTTGGACTAAATGGAATGAGTATATTTCAGTCTTTGACAGGAACTAATGGGCTCATATCCTCCAAACTGCTGTACTCATCTTTGGGATGTCAGCTGTATAACAATGAGCTGCAAATCTAATGCAAATTCATAGCGACATCTCCTCATTAGGTGGTCATGAGAGCTTCTTACATGGTAGTGTCCACTGGACCTTTAAGTGTTTAAAACTTTAAAGCGTTAAAATGTTCTATCTAATAGAGTCAAAATAAAAAAAAAACAAAAAAAAAAAATTCTCAAAGACGTTTTCGGAATTTGACGTACGTTTTTAATTGTGACTTTTTTTTTCAGAAATTGCAGAAAAAAGTCTGAATTTTGAGAAATGAATTGTCTGAATTCTTTTTTAAATCCATGGCAGAAACCCGCTTCCATAATTTCATAGATTTGTAATCCAATAAATAAGTATTTTTAACTGTTTATTTGGGTTGTATATGAGATTTGAGCTTGCCCATATTGAACTTTGATATTTTATGAGCAAGCCACCATGCGCTGCCAGTGATTACATGATCAGCTCTGATGTGCAGGCACATAAAAGAGAATATGAGATCCCTGAGACTTTTTTCATTATTGAACCCTGCATATGGATTATTACATTGACTTTAATAAATATTACCGTTCAGCTTAATGATAGTGCACTGAAATGGGGAAGAGAAGGAAGGCTATCGTAAATAGAGGGATGCATATCAGCCATAAATATGGGTTGTGAGCAGAGTCTCGCACAAAACAGAGCGGATGGCTGAGAGGTCATCGCGCTGTTAGGCGAGGAGGTGCATCAGTATTTGTGAATGTACTGTCTTATCCTACTAGTGAATTTGCGGAAAAGAAAAAAACCACTGTGAATGGTTGGGATCTTTATCAAACAGGGCTTGAAGATTGTAAGATTGGAGCATAAAGTTGATTAAAAACATACCAATAAATCCAAAGCCAATTCACTGTGTAACAGATCGGCCAGGCTCAGCCACCACCCAATCCCAACGAACACAATCACCTGAATACTGATCGCACGCACCTGTTGGTAATTGGCAATCTCATCATCACCCATACAAAAGCACACACCTCAATCCAGTGTATGTCTGTCACAACGTGGACTCTATCTATGTCTCGGGAACTACAGGAAAGGGCCCTTATTTGCTTGTTAGTCACTTACTCCTGTGTTCCTCAGGGTTATACGTGTGAAGTGCTAGTTACTGGTCAGGTACTCAGTGGAACGCCAGGTTACTCATACGAGGTGGTGTGCTGTCCTCTGTCCTCCTTACCACGAGCTACTGCGAAACCAGTAGTTACATTCCATTCTCCAAAGAAAGCTACATACGACTTATACTCGCCGGCCGAACCCTCTGCCATAATTTGTGTTAAGACACTAACGTATTTCTATTCTGTGTGAGTCCCTTTCATAACAAAGGATCCAGTCGTCATAATGATAAAATCAAGTTAAGCATACAAGATGCTGTTGTACAAAACAAATCCCATTAAGATGTTTACCTTTTAACCGGCTTTGGCCATCCATTAAGAACACTCCTCAGTGGAAAAATGTACATCTTGTTGTCCGATCACACAAAATCCACGAATCTTTGAGAGGGTTGACTTTTGCATTGGAAAAAATGGTGTTTGATTGTGCATATTTCTCTCCTGATTCAGATTACTTTTTCACTGGAGAAAGCAATATTATAGACAGAGGACTCATATTTTAGAGTTAAAACAAGTCTTAATTTTTTTTATTACAAACACAGCGTTTATTCTCTTAATGATCTCCAGCAGCTGATAACAATTTTATTATGGAAATTCTAATCTGTAAACATTTAGCATTTAACCTCTCTTTCTCATGTTAACAATAAGTCACTGGAGAAAATTGAAGGTTCAAATCACATCTGTTTCCTTGACTTCATACTCAGCCTTGACACTATAATTCCTGCACCGCTACTTAGCAGCAGGGGTGAATTTACAGCCACATGACAAAACAATTTCATATTTTAGCTGATTTGTGAACTTGAAGTCTGAATTGAATGTAATGAGAGAGAAAGAAATAATAAACAAATTCAAGAATGAACTGGTCATAGGGAGCAACGAGACGTTTCGTGATGAGCCAGTTGGCTGTCAAACCAAATTTATATAGAGCGTACATTTACAAAAATTTAAAAAGGAGGAAAACCTCCACCATTGTCAGGCCAGCCAATTTCCGTCGCTGATAAAGCAGGTCACAACTTTTACCAAGCAGCTCGCTATGCTACACTTCTCCTTCAACATGTCTGTCCCTCAGTCTAGAAGCAAAATAAGCAGGACGATGGCCGTTATTTGGATGTTTAAAAAAATGTACAGTATAGGTCAAGTTAATCAAGCAAGCAAATTCATTAGATAAACACAATTAAACCTAGCTACACTAGTAGGTCATTCTTTAAGGAGTTTATCTTTTTTTACCACCTAAACGTTTCTAACTGTTGATTTTTTGTATCTATTGTGTTCAAGTGTGCTGCCTTTTCAATGTGTAAAAAAGCTGTTTAAGACATAAATGTAAAATGCTGAATTAAATCTAAATAAATCCTAAATCTAGCTTGAACAACAAAACAATCTCAATTTCATTTGTCAGATTAAAGTATAATTTTTTCTTTATGGATTAAATTAACAGTCACTAGGGTCACTGTCTGTAAAGGTATTTGTGCTTATAAAATACTCTTCCTAAATAAGAACAACTGATCAGCTGTAACCTGCAGTTTCACTGTGTAGGTGGAAACATGACGCATCTGTTTAATTGATTTTAATATGTCAATGGTAAAACCAAACCAACACTGTTGCTGATTACTGTTTGTACTGTAAATGTTGTGCGGTGCTCAACGACAGAAACTGCAGAAATATATATTTATGTCTTAGCTGATATGAAGACTCTAAAGTTATTTGTTCAAACTGAAGATATAGTGATGATATACAGCAAGAAAAGTGAAAATCAGTTACAGTGGTGGTTGAAGGAAGGGACGTTTGGAGGAGAACGTGTGTCTGTGTGAGGAAGATAGAAACAGTGGGCTACATCCTCCACCATCTGTTTCCTCTCCCTCTCTCCCAAAGGGATGCGTCTATGAACGTGTGTGTGTGTGTGTGTGTGTGTGTGTTTTAATGAGTCAAACAGGACTCACGCAGGTGAGAGAGATGCAATGGGAGAGCTTTAAAATGGAGAGACAAGCCAGAGGTTGATGTTTAGGGTACAGATGGACAGTGGCAAAATCAGCTGACTGAACTGCTTTTTAAAATTTTAAATAAATAACTCCGCTTTAAACTTATTAGACTTCTTAGCGGCTAAACAGAAAGTCCTGTGTTTGAAAATGTAGAAGTGCAAAGTTTAAGTAAGTACATGAAAGTGGTAGTCCTGTTGCTGCTGAAGAAGAAGAAGAAGAAAAAAAAACATCTCAGACAGAAAGCGAGGTACAATTTTGTAATCTATTATTTGACTGCAATTGAGTCACAGGTACAAATCACTGAGCTCTTGTGACTGACTCTCATGCAAATATAGCGGGTCAGGGACAGGTGACTAACAGTGTTGGGCTGGTTACTCAAAGAATGTAATATGTAGCGTCTCGACCAATCTGACACACTAATTTTAATTTGATTTAACAAATCAATTATTCATTAGGTTAACAAATCGTCACAGTCCCCTCACTCAATTAACTGGATGCCAGGATGTCTGCTGAACACCAGGCGCTCTGGTCACCATGACAACTAATCATGATATCACTGGTTTTATGACCCCCCAGGAATGTGAGAAGGATAGCCCACTCTTTGTCCCAAGGAAAAGCAGAGTAGAAATGGACTGTGTTCTAGTTAATTCATAGAAAAACCGTTATTTGAATGAACACACATATTTCTTCAGGCCATTGAGTATATTATTGTCATTGTGTATTTTGTCTTTGATATTCTTAGACTATTTTAGTATGCTTGTGAGGGGACCCATTCCTGATCCTCCCTTTTCACTATATGTAATCTTACCTTGTTTAGTATCTATGAATTTGCCTTCTTATGATCGAAACAAGCGGGTATATTATATGGTGGTACATAGGCAATATATATTAGGGCCCTGAGAATCGTTAATAATTTCGATTTAAGTCCATTTGCAAATTACCATGCTTAGAGAACAAAGGGGTCGTAAACCCTCCAGCAATTGCCACCTCCCGCTCGGAAATTCCATTTTGCTCATTGGACAAGCCCATCTTGAAAGGCGGAGATCTTCTCCGACCTTAAAGGCCCGGCTCCAGGGACCCGCCCCAGTTGGTGGTTCGGTCTTAAGCTAAGAAGAGGTGAAAAAAACGCTTCAGGGATATCAAGATTGGCCAGGCCTTCGGCCTAGTTCCTTCCCATTCATCAAGTTACTCTGACGCAAACTTGTTCTTTCTCATCAACTAACTTCAGCAAGATCTTGGGGCCTTAATATTGCATCAGGAAAATTTTTCAGACAGACTCTCAAGTATCAAACTTAGTCGATTTAATTGATGCATTACGTATCAGTTACACCTTTTTACAAAGGTGTTTGAACTCAGAATCTGACGTATCCCGGAAGGCTTTGATCTGTTGAATATACATGCAAAGTGTTCCATAAAATCCATTCTTTATGCCTCTTTCTATGCTGAGTTAAACTTTAACCCTTTCCTATACCAACGGTATGTGTGTGTGTGTGGTGTGTGTATGTTGCCGTGGCTAATGTGTGTGTATGTAGTATGTTAGACTAGTTTAAGTGTTTATGTAGTTAATAAAACCTTACTTGTATCACACTTGACGTGTTCATTGTTTACTCATAACCGGAGTCAATAATCATGCAGATTTACGTTACAAACTTATAGAATTGTACAGCAAGAAAGTTATTTCCTTTAACCAGGAAATTAACGTTTTAGAATTGACAAGACGGTTGACCCTGAGTGGTCAGCTAAATCTCTACAGTGGATCTAAAATATGAATAGGTAATTATAACTAGTTATGGTTAATTATTCATATTTCCCCATGAGCTGATCCGCTACAAATATATTACTCATTACTAGTTACTCCTTTCAAAAGCAATATTGTTACTTTACTTATTACTTTCTGGCAACAGTAATTAGTTACACTACTAGTTACATTACTTTTTCTTAACGCCCCACAGAAGTATTCCACATAAAATTCTTCTAGAATGTTACTAACAGTGGTTGGTAACGGTGTGGACGTGGTCATCACGCAGGTGATTGGTATATGGCGTGGTTTTCTACCCACACTTCTTTTTCAGGTCCGGGCTTCTTTGGCGGTTCTCTTACTTGTACCCACTTCTAAATCCACCATCCTTGATGCCCGTGAAATCATTCATTTAGTTAGTGTCCTGCTTTAGGCACCAATCACAAAATATAACCCCCCAATTATGACAGTCCACCATGACTAGCTAATAAATAAAATAAAAAATACAAATATTCCCTAAAAACACCCAGTAAAGACAGTGATGCGGTCAGGACTGTGGCGCCGGCTTCCTTTGAAATATGTTTGATGATCGCGCCCGCGCCCTCGCCGTCCCGGACCCCATGCAGTCAGAGAGGATGCTGATTGCCGACAGTGACAGAGATGCTGCTTCTTCATGCGCAAGAGCATGTCAGGGATGTGCACAGAGTGGTAAAATAATAGTTGATTATTGATTACTAATTTTTTGAACCCCATCAGTACATCCTTACCAACGGGGAGCGAAAACACAAATTAGTTTTTAAAAACCGGTTTTTTGTTGGGTAAACTCCTGTAAACTTTTCAGTCCAAGGATCCAGTAAACGAATGCGTTCAAACAGTAAATTCAAAACAGCTCTAATACAGAGAAAACCCAACCGATTTCATCAGAGATTGTGGAGAGTCGAGTCCAGATGTCAGTAAATTATTATTGTCAGTGTGTATTTGGTTTAAAAGCACGAGTGTTATACTGGACGGTGACTGAAGGTGTTTTAGATTATGCACTGGACAATGGTTTAGTTATTCTGAATGGATCCATATAGAAGCATGTACAGTAAGATCAGCAGGTTTAGTGGTCTTTTGGCGTCTCCTTGTGGGTTCTATTTGATATCGCAGCTTGACTGGTGCTTATTTATATTACAAAGGTGGTGGGGGTGGGGGGATAAATTCAGAAAAATAGTTCCTGAGTCGCTCGGCTTATCTTTGCAAGAAACACAAGAAGAGTGTGATTTACAAAACCACCTCCTGGGTCTGCAAGCACTGAGACAGCAAAAACTGACCCCTGCATCTGGACTCATTTAAGCAACAGAACTTCAGTGTTGTCTCGTGACTGACTTCAACATAAATAAAAATCTAATAAACAACAGAACAAAGAACATTGTATCTGGAAATGTTCCAGCGACAGAAACTCCTGGACCCCATGACCGTTTAACACATAAATTGATAATCCCATCAACAAAAGAGACAATTTTATAGCTCCATGTCCGAGCGAGAAGAATAGCAGGTCTACACCGCATGACTTTTTGCAACCTCCATTGACCTCAGGACTTTCTCTGTCCTTCCCCTTTCTCTACATTCCAGAAAAACGCGCGTTTCTCCTGTCACAGACAAGAAACATAGAACCTACACAGACAATTCAAAAGACAATCATTTGAAAGTATAAAAGGGCAACTATATTCACAAATAATATGTATATCTTGCTCGATGTGATCTAATAAAATAGTAACATTACTAGATTTTGGGACATTACTCAGAACTCGTTAAATCTCATCCTGTGAAAACCGTATGTGTGTGTGTGTATGTGTGTTTGCATTAGTTTAGTTTAATGTAATCTAGATAGCCAATAAATTCCTGTTTCATTATAAGAATCATTGTCTTGTGTCGGGAATTCAAAGTTAAACTCTGCCCAGATCCGGCTACCTAGCTTGTATCTTATAAATTATCACAAGCATGTATTAACCTTTGGACAGGGATAGTACAAATATTCAAATTGGTAAGATATACTGATGTTAACGTCTCGCTGGACAAACAGGAAAGACGGTAAACTATCAAATTTGGAATCAGTTCAATCAGGTTGATTTTGAATCTTCAGATTCGATTCCCCTTGAAAATTAAATAAATAAATAAAATAAAAAGTAAAAAAAAAAGAGTTAAATTCCTTACAGTGATGTTCTCTTCTAATACAGGCCAATAAATTATTATAATCTATCTTTATCTTTTGCTAATAAAGCAAAACACTGTTTATATGGGAGTGAAGAGAACTAATATTTACACATAAAAGTCTGACTGTTTTTAGCAGATATGTCTGTGATGAAAGCAAATGGATGACAGTTCTTCAACGTGAGAGCTAAGCTCCTTGCAGAAGTATTTTATGAATCAAATGAAGGGGCAAAATTTAATCCACTTCAAGCCATAAACTCACAAGCTCATAGGAATAAATCAATTTACCAGCAGCATCCTTTGAGTAAACACAAGCAGAAAAGTGTTTGGTTGCAGTGATAACTTTACAGATCACGAGCAAAATTAGCATTAGCATTACAACAATTCTGGCAACACATTTTTCCTGTATACATGCTAAATGGATCTAAAATGTGTGTACAGGATCAAACACTGCACTGAAGCATGAATATATGGAACAAAATGACAAACAAACTGCCAATCATTTCCCCCCAAAATTAAATAATTGTTCCAAGTCACTAGAAGAGACATCAGCAACATATATTGTTGTTGTTTATTTCAAAAACATAAAAAACTGTGTGTGTGTGCATACATAATATGTACATAACAAAAGTGACAGTAAAAGACTTATAATTTTGTGAATAAAATAAGGTCATGCAGAATGTTAGCCATTACTTGTGAGGCATTAATATGTGTTTTATACAGTACTAAACAGCCAATATGCTAGTAATATGCATGCTAATAATCAGAGGTGGGTAGATTACTTACAAATTGTAGTCTGTTACTAAATCCAAATTACATTACAAAAATTGTAGTCAGTACACATTTTAGGTAATATAATCAGACTACTTTATGATTACTTTTAGATTATTTTTGACGTAATTCATTTATCACATTGATTTAAATAGGATAATCTTGTACCATATTGATATAAAAATACAAAGAGAAGGAAAATATATTCCATTTTTTGATATCAACAAAATGCAATAAACATTACATTACGTCAAGGTTTCCCAAACTGGGGTTCGTAAAGGAACTGCAGGGAGTAGGGCTGGGTATCGTTCAACAATTTTCGATATCGATACAATACAGATACCTTGATTAATAAGATTACATTATCTAAAAAAAATAAACTTTGGTTTTATTTTTCAGCTTGTTGATGTTTATACAAACTCAAAGACTCATCTCCTGAGCCACTGCACAAAGGAACAAAATGTAATCAACACAATAAATCAGTGCAAATAGTTTTAATAAAGCTCAAATAGTCTTCAGATTACACATCCGTTAGGCTACATTTACACTAAATAGTGTTTGTTTTAAAACGCATAGCTCAAACAGAATAATGATTTCTATTTATTTTCCACCGATTTACTGATAAGCATTATCAGCTTCCAGCGCTGTCTGCCTGTGTTCTCTCTTCTATGATCGCTGCTCTGACTCAGAGGTAATAATTTCAGCTTTTAATAATTTCGCTGGACGTCACTCTCTCGTGAATGCACGTACGACAGTTAGCGGAAGTTAGAGATTAAGGTTTATAAAGTTGTTTTTTACACAAATGCATCGCGTCGCTTCAGAAGGCCTTTATTAACCTCCCGGAGCTGTGTGGACTTTTATAATGGATTGGTTCAATTTTTTGGACTTCAAATTTTGGGCTACCATCCACTCCCATTATAAAGCTTGGAAGAGCCAGGGATTTCTTTTTATATAACTCCGATTGTATTGGTCTGAAAGAAGAAAGTCATACACAGCTAGGATGCTTCGAGGGTAAGTAAAAAATAATTTTCATTTTTGGGTGAACTAACACTTTAATGCTTTATTCTGCATGACGCAAAGATGAAAGAGATCCGCACTTGTCCAAATACAGCTCAAAAGGCTTATTCCATTTATCGCTCAGTGGTCACAAAAATATGTGCAAATATATATGCGCATGCCTCATGCGCTACATGGCACTGAGGAAGGGTTAATACCCGAAAACGTTCTGTACTCACTTTTGCACTTCTTTGCACATATTTTTGTGACCTCTGAGCAATAAATGGAATAAGCCTTTTGAGCTGTATTTGGACGAGTGCGGATCTCTTTCATCTTTGCATCTTTGTAATTTTTGGATCTACGCACCTTAAGTTTTTTGCCTACTGGATTTTTAGACGAGTGTTTGGTGCTACGACCTTTTTTGTGGATTATTCTGCATGACCACATTTTACATCCCTTAATCCTACCCCATACCTAAATTTAACTTCCTCACTGACAATTAAAAAGCAGCATATTAGAAGTTTATTGAGGCAAAAGTCGTAGTTAATTGTTAGTTAGTTAACTTAGAATTGGTCCCCAAACTAAAGTATGACCAAACTACCACATGTTCCAATTTAAACTATGAACAAGACTTTAGATATAGAGCAAGGCTACTGTATACACTTTTAGTATGCTAATATGACATTGCAGATATAGTGAGTTGTCCCAGGCAGGGGGCTGCGTGGTTAAATAAAAACATATAGAACTTCAATCATCCACTCAGAATATTCAGTGTCACATTTTCAGTAAAAACGAATGGAGGAGAAATTAATCTCAGTGATTGGAAAAGGAGGCTTTGGAGGCTACTGACCCCTCTCCTCTTCTACCTTCTCCTACAGCCTACAGTAATAAGTGAGAAGAACTCAGAATAGAATAAGTTAACTGAACATTAATAGATATCCACTCTGGAGAGTCAGTATGCCCGCTGGCCTTCATCTCTAACTGCTCTCCTCTCTCTGTCTAACCTCCTCAGCTCTCAAATCTACCTGTATGTTGCATGGCTGGTCATTAAGCTCCAGAGAAAGGACACAGACGAGAAAAGAAAGACAAAGGCATCGACTTGAACACTCAGTCCAACGATCCAGCGGCCTACACTCTAATCTTCTACATTTGTGAGTCACAGACTGTTAATGTAGAGCCAGAGCTCATTGGCTTCAACAATCAGTGGAGGAGGGTCAAACACACGCAGGTCTTGGTATCTAGACTTGTGTGCAAGGTGATCTGTACTGAGGAAACTGGTTCAAACCTCAGGTGAGCCATTTAGGAGCTATATGAGATATATGTTATATGGCAGTAAAGAACAGTTTGAGAGTTTTGGGAAAATAAATTATGAGTAAGTGCCTCTAAATGTGCTTGAAATGAGTAAGTAATTGTGTTTGATAATGCAAGAAGCTAGACTACACTATGCAAGTCAATTTAACATTCCATATTTTGCATAACAGTATTACATTCTATTTTATACATAACAGTGGTCTAAGTGTCTCATTTGTCATGGTTATAGGCATGCTTTAGAAATACATTATAAATCTGAATCATATTACTAAAGGGATACTGTGGCATTTAAATTATTTGGAACCTGTCAAAATTGTAAGAGTAGCAGTATGAATACATATAAAGACCATATAAACTGTATAATAAATCCCAATGTGAAAAAAAAGAAGTATTAATATGTGTGTGTGTATCATATTGACAGAATATCACCCTATTAATGAATGAATAATTGTAATAATCTTCTATTCAAATGTATATCATCACAATAAATATCATTCCAAAGCTGTTTTTCAAAAAGTAGTGCCTCACAACACCTAATGTGTATCAATACAAAGACACAACACAACAATTTTTTGAAAGGAGATGTGTTGCAAAGGAGAAAAGATGAACTTTTATTAATATTAAATTCAGTTAACGTGCAATGCATTGATATATGTACTATCCTACGTTAACACAATAATTGTGAGAGTCAAAATAATTCAATAAAAAACTAACTGTACATTTTTCACTAACCATCAAATTTAATATAAAAAGTTAAATCTGTAAGCATTTTGTTCAAATGTGTGCTGCTTTTAGCTTTTAAATTAAACAGGATATCAAAAGAATATTAATAAGAATATGAATAGTTTCCATTTTATTTCTAACTTTGAAAGTGTGACAATTAAAGCCTACAAGCCATCCCAAGAAAATACAGATATAATTATCATATTAATTTCCCGACATTCAGTGAATATTTTGTTATAATTCTCCCTGAGAGATTTTTAATGCATCCAGCTGCACAATGTGATGCAACGTTCAGTAAGCGTCCTCATTTTCAGCACATTATCCACATTACTACGTCCTTGCATTGTAGGACTGGGGTCCTGGTAATATTCTTACAAGCTTTTGTTGTTCTGGGTTTTACAGCGCAGAATGGCCAGTTAAGGGATGGATGGATGGATGGATGGAATGAATGAATGAATGATTGAATGAATGACATGCAGCCATCTGTCCAGTCTTTGTAGACATGCTGTTTACTTTTTAAAAAGATGACCTAACTTTTTGAAAACCAGGAGCAGAGGCCCTCTGTAGGATAAAAACATCAAACAGATGGTGCTGGGGTGGAGGGCATAAATGGATAAACACACTGGAAACAGCAATGCGTATCTGCTCAGTGATTTGAGTAAAGGCTCTGCACCTTTATATAGTTCAACCTCTGTTTAAAAATTAAATAAATAAATAAATAAAAAAACTGACTGACTGGATGACTGAATGACACCATAGTCTACTTTCAGTGTTCAGTTCCAGTATTACAGTGTAGTACAGTATATATGGAGCACAAGTCTTTACAAGACAACCATTTAACATTATGTTGAGAAGACACATGAAACAGAGAAGCAGAACTAAAAAATGCCTTACAAATGATTTTAAAGATATTGCATATTTGCAAGATCCATCACATTACATTAATGTAAATTACTTTTTCAAAACCACAGTGATAAATATGTTTCCTACTTTTAGCTGTCAAATTTGACACAAAATAAACTATTTTCAATGGCATGGCAAAAATAGACTAGCACTATTCTGCCTAAAATGTAAATTACCTTGTTTCTGAACTGCAAATCTGAACTGTGCAGAATCTGAACATGCAGAAAGCTCCACAGAAGTTGTACACAGTATTAAGCATCCACATTACGTATTAATTTTTTAATATTTTGGCTCATTTGATAATGATTTTAGCTACCAATATGAATACAGTCAAGTGTGTGAATAAATACATTTTATAATATTAAAGTCCACTCCACAGAAACCCACAGTATTTCCAACTAAAACAGTCAGATTCCAGCTGAGCCTCAAATTTAGCTGGATTTGTGTTCAGTTCACTCTAAATAATGTTGGGTTGTTTCAACCAACTTTGGGTCAAATATGGACTAACCCAGCTGTTGGGTTAAACTTTTAAATTACATTTTTTAACCCAAAAGTTGAAACAATCCAGCATTTTTTAAAGGTTTTCAAGAGCATTAATTTGCCTTACTTGAATTCTGCATACACTGTATTTAATCAAGACTTAATTTCAATATTACATTCTTATTTTAACATTGAAACATTATGAAAAAGAATTCCGCCGTTTATAAACAAAATTTGGTTGTCTGTTGTTGCAACATGGCCTTGGTCTTGTCAGAAAATTTACTGAAAAGAGAAAAATCTGCAGTCACAGGTAGCGTACATAGCCTTCATGCCTGAGTCGTGGGATCTATAAAGCTTGCATGATGACGTTAAGTGCTCTGGGAAGTCACGATACCGCTGGGATATGACAACACTGTTTGTCAGAGAAAAAAAAATGTCCTGAATCAACCTGCTTGTCGATTTGATTACACAGCCAGATAGTTCACCAACCTCTCTTCTTTTTGTAACTAATGGGACATGGTGTTTGAGGAGCACAGCTTAATATAGCAGAAATACATAGCAAGTGAGTGTACGTGTGTCTGTGGTATTAGTGTGTCCATTCTGGACAAGGAACAAAAAGAAAGAAGCCCTTAAGGGAGCCCAGGGCGAAAGTTCTAGAACAGGATTTTGGCAGCCCTAAGCGTCTTACACACTTTAAAAGCTCATAGACATTTAATGTATCGGGGTAGGACTGAGGCTAGTGTTATCACAGACTTGTGGTGACTCAATTACAGAGAGCCCAGAGTGAGTCGTGCTTTCAGCTTGACAAACACAAACAGATCAACTGGCATGAAGCTCCATGCACTAAAACACAATCATCAGACACAGAAATATAAATCAAAATCACACAACTAAATTCTCAAAACACAGCATGCGAGAAGACGAATGGGTGCTATTGCCATCAACATTGTTATCGCACCATATCTAGGGAAAAGTGCTTGCCGTTTCATCTTCCCTTTCATCGTCTTCTCTGTGATGTTTGTATAACCCTCAGCCATCTTGCAAGCAATCCTGCTCTTCTAAAGCACCTAATTTCATTCATTCGAATGTGTTTTTACTGCTATGAGGCACTTCCATGTTGAATTCCATTGTTTAGCAGAGCAAGAGTTTCACTTCAACTTTCAAATCATGTTTAAACCATAAAATCCTTTCAGAATATTTCTGGAGTTTATTTAGACTGTGGTTGCCACAGGGCAGTCAACTTGCATTTTAAAATGCTTCACAGTGCACGCTGAGAGGTTCTCCAAAACCACATAAATGCACTGTCAAATATGAAAAGTCGAGAAAACTCAATGTCAAGGCAATGTGAGGCAAGAGCTTGTTTGACTTCTCAGCTTCCAACAGAAGTACCTCAGAGAAGTAAAATGTTAAACTTTGCAAAGAAACAGCATAAAATAATAAAAACATAAAATAAAATAAACAAGATAAAATTAAAGATGAGCTGCATGTGAATATCACCACACTAGAAAACAATGACAAAGTAAAATTAAAATTGCAAACAAACTATATTCTTATAGCACTAACTATAAAATAAATTACGTAATGAACGAATCAATTGAATGAATGATTCAGTGATAAAATCAGTGACTTGCCGCCACCTGCTGGCAGATTTAGTTTCATTTTTAGCATATAATTTCAGTTATTTGAATCATATTTATGTATTCAAAACGTTATATTTAAAACGTTATTCTCCACATGAATTTATTAATTTAATTGCACTCATGCCACCTCTGAGCCTCATTAAATGTCTGAATGTACCTACAAGCCACTTTTGTGTTCTTCTGTGCCACCTCTGTAGTACAAATTAATTTATTAATACTAATTTCATATGATTGGTAACTTATTTGTATTATTCTACATACTGTTTTAAATAGATATTTTAAAAAGATTATAAACATACATTTTTGAATTTGACATAGATGAAAATTATGCCCTTACAAAGGTAAAAAGAAAATACTCCTGTAAGTCACTTTGAGTCAAATGTCACCTCGTATTAGGAATACTAATTTTTGATCAGAACTTTTGATTATTGATCAGAAGGTGCGCGCTTAAAACTGCTTTTTTGAGTTGTCTTAACAAGTTGACAAGGCGGATGTTAAAAAAAAAAAAAAAAAAACTTAGAGGACAAGACGCTCATATTACAAGAAGAAAAAAATGGCTTTTAAACTGGGTGTGTGACGGGTATGGCTGAGGAATGGGGTTTGGTCAGAGAAAAATTTTCAGTCAAAAGATTTTTTTTTTTTGCTTTAACCCCTGCAATATAATAAGAAGTAGAATAAGACAAATAAGTTACCAATCATATGAAATTAGTATTAATAAATTAATTTGTACTACAGAGGTAGCACACAAAAGTGGCTTGCAGGTACATTTTCAGACATTTAATGAGGCTCAGAGGTAGCATGAGTGCAATTAAATTCATAAATTAATGTGGAGATTAATGTTTTAAACATACAATTTTGAACACAGAAATATGATTTCAATAACTGAAATATACGCTAAAAATTAACCTAAATCCACCAGCAGGTGGCGGCAAGTCACTGATTTTATCACTGAATCATTAATTCAACTGATTCATTCGAACGGCTGAATCATTCAGGAATGAAGCAAGTGACTGTCTTTATGAACTGACGGAAATCCGTCATAGCGACGGAACTTTAATTCCTGTAATCATCTAACATGTATCTGATTAATATAGCATAAACCTCACTAAGCACATGTAGGTTGTTTCAACTTTAAAAAAGGCTTGTTTTGTGGACAATGTAATGATTGTTAATCTAAACAGATGGGTCAATTTGTTATCTGAACCAAGAGATGAAAGTCGCAACAATACTCCTATGCAACAATATTTGTTGGATTCTTACAGCGTGAATCTTTCAAATAAAGATCAGCAAAAAAGATTCACGCAAACACACAGATAAGAGGCTAGGCCTAGATATAGAACACATGCAGCAGTGTGTGCTTAGGTACTGAGGGGAACATGGTTAACACTCATATTTCTCTTTTTGCTTCTTTACAAGTTTCTCAAAAAAGTGAGCTGACCATTCAACAGCAGTGCAATAGGAATATGAGTATCACTATAACCAAACCACTTATAATGGTGCTAGTTTCTTGTTAAACAGAACTCTATCGGAAATTAAAGAAATTACTAATCTGAGATGACAATAGAAATGAAGACCCGATAATTGATAATAAAATGAATAAGTATAAGGACTGAAGGTGTAGGTCAATACACAAAATGAAACAATACACAATTGAATGCAAACCAAACAAACACAGAGAAAAGGATAACTAAACAAAAGTAAATATTAGGATGAAATGGTATTCTTGCTGCATCTTAAAGGGATCCTATGTTGCGATTTAATGTTTTGTCAACCAAAGAGTATTCGGTTTAAAAGTTAAGACTCGTCGACGCCCGCCTAAAACATCTCGTTCTAACACGCCCCCACATTGTCTACGTCACTGTGTGGGAAGATTTTGCATAACGCCGCTCAAATGTTCAAAGAAAGAAGGTGTAACTTTTATTTTTGCAGTAGTATTGTTGCTGCCGCCGCCATGTCGTGGAGACGCTGTGTGTTTCGTTGCTAAAGCGAAAATACTTTGTTTGGCAAAATACTTTGTTTGTTAGAAATCAGTGGTTAAGTTGTGTTTACAACACTGTTCCAGAACAGTACAACCCAAATATTCGAGTGTGTGCAGCGCATTTTACGGAGGACTGTTTTCTGATCCTTGGAGAGTAGACTACAATGTCGGCTGTGGTGACTCAAAGACTGTAAGTACGTTTTTTTGTATTTAAAGAATTTGCCACTGACTATTTAAACACGAGCTTTGAGCAGTTGTGAGTAGCGCTTGTTGTTTGTCGTTTCTGCCGATCACAAATGCGACATGGTTTTATGTTTACGCGGCCCAATGCAACGCAACGTGTTAAAAGACAGTATAAGTCAGTATAATACGTCTAATGTCCCCACTGGATGCAACAAATGCCTCGTTTATAATGGGTTTTATTGTTTTTATCTCGTCGCACCGGGACATGGCATCACAGTATGGTAAGGGGTGTAACAATTCCTTCACATGCTTGAGGCATTCAGCCAATCACAACGCACTGGATAGCTGGCCAATCACAGCACACCTCGCTTTTCAGAACGATGAGCTTTGTAAAAATCGACGCGTTTCAGAAAGGTGGGGCATAGAGGAGCAACAATAATGTACAGAATGTGGAAAGCAGGTTTTTTTAACCTTAAACCGCATAAACACATTTCATTACACCAAATACACAAAATAATGTTCTTTTTAGCAATGTCATATGACCCCTTTAAGGACTAGAAGAATACAATGCATAAAACCAGTGTAATGCAAAAGATGAGTCATATAAAATTTTACTCAATGAAACACAACCAGTGAAATGAATTATTGGTTTATTAGTTTATCTTAATACACACCAATGTAAAATAGCCCAGACACTTGGAGGCTGAAAAAGAAAAGGGAACATGTATGACACAAACAAACAAACAAACAAGCAATAATTAAATAAATAACATGCCAAATATCACGTTACTAAATGGATTACTACTGGATTACTAAACTACTAAAAAAAAAATTACATTTGTACATGCTATATAATTTCTTAAATGCTTTATAAATAACTCCATTGATGTAAATGCACATACACTACAGAGTATAGTGATCATCACCACACAGCAGCATGACTGCAAAATCATTGCAAATGCAAATAAGATCAGAATAACACTATTAACACCTTAATTATGGTCCTGTTGTGCAAAGCCCATACCAAACAATCTGCACAGTGAACTAACTGCAAATGAAACTTCCAGAGGGAGTAATATGGCCGTATAGCATGGCTTATTATAGCAGCATTCTAAATTCATTCATTACACTCATGACACTGAACTGTGTAATACAAATTTGTAAGCTACCAGAGACAATAAATGCTGGCCGATATAGAACCTCCTGGGAGCACAAACTCGCAGCATAGATGTCACTAAAAATATCAACCGTACACTAAAAACAGCCATAATGAAAAGTTCAACCTTCCCAGCAAATGTTCGTAACCCAAGTGACAGCAATAGAATGGACAAGTTACAGCAATAGTTTGTATATATAGAGAACAGGTATGAGATGGAAGCGATGATGAGGTGTTCAAAACAATATTACTGTTTTTAGCAATCAGACATTTTTGCAAATCAGTTTGTTTTAATGAACCAGATTAGGCCTACCAAAAAATCAAATCTTATATAAGGAAGTTTTTTTACGCGGATTCTTAGTACAGTTGGGAGAGCGAATAGAGATATTACCAGTGTTGGAGAGTAACTAGTTACATGTAACGGCGTTACGTAATTCCATTACAAAATAAATGTAACTGTAATCAGTTACAGTTACTAAGAAAAAAATGTGTAATTAAATTAGTTACATATGAAAATGTCGATTCAAAAGGGGATTAGATTTGAATATTTACACATCTACTTACAGATTTAATTGATTTCTTTCACAAATTGCACTGACTATTACGGCCCTATAATTTCCGCGATGTGGAAAACACAGACTGGTTCGTAGAATCCAGCCATAAAAACGGAATTCCTATAACGTGGATGGAATATGCCACATTTTGGACGAATAAATCAAAAGTAGGTCAACTACAAGAACTTGAAATAAAACTGCCATTGATTGCATTAACATCTGAACTATAAATCATGAATCGGTTAGGTCGTGACTGGCCGATGCTTCGGCTCGCGTGCTCTCGCGCCTCCGCCAATGGTTGATCAGAGTAAACAAAAATTTTTTTCCAAAAAAAAAATTTTTTTTGCGGGAGAGGAGAGAAGAGAGTGGACTGTGGAAGGCCACGGTGGAGCAGCGGAAGTAAACTACTGTCAGGTTTCATTGCAGGGTCCGGTCATCTGTAACTATGCTATTGTAGTTTTGTCTTTGTTTACTTAGTTAAGCAGCATCAGCCCATTGCTCATCAGTCATCACTCAAAATACTGTATAAAGGACATCATTATTATCTATTGTAATGTTACAGTAGTAATTTAGCAGACAAATAATCATATTTTATAATAGGTTTAGGGGGAGATAGAGCAGACAACAACACAACCCTTACGAAAATCAACAATGATTTTACTATAAATCCAAAGACAATGGTTGCTATTGTTAAACCATGGAACCACAAATTAACCATGGTTTTTCTACACTAACCATAGTTTAACCATGTAATTTGTAGTAAAAATAAATACAAATTGTAATCCATTTGCCAAAAAAAAAAAAACATGGTTACTGTACTTTTACTATAGTAAAAGCACATGGGTTAATTTTGTAAGAGACAAAAAAAAAAAAAAATATGACAAAAATGCGTCAGTATTAGGATTTTTCTATAAAGTTATTGTAGTGATGCACTAATTTAAACAATTAGAATGTATAGTTTTGTTAAATCTTGAGTATTAAAGTCGTGTGAGAGATAGATATCAGGGCAAAATAAAGACACTGAAAAGAAAAATGGAAGTGAAGGTGCAGTTCAGGTGAGAACTTTTAATTATTTTGCATGTCCCTAACCTAAGGATTTAATAATTTTTTATGTGAGGTCCATACAAAAAATAGGGTTGTCCATGTTTCAGAATTTTTTGTGGGTGTATGAGTGTGAGATTTCCCAGCCTGAGTGTTTCCTGTAGTTATGCAAAGATTTGGTTTCAAAAACAGTGTCAGTAAACTATTTCTTATGATTTTAAATCTGCATTGAACTTCAGATCAATCTCAAAGTAAAAGGCGGTACTAAAGTCTGATTTTGTGGTGGATGTGATCAAATGTGATCATCTTAATTCAAGTAATGAATTTTGAAAGTCTGACAGTGTTGAGCAATACTGTAAGGTTAACCCTGCATGGTTTAAATGTTTGAAAATGATTAACATTTGAAAACATTCATTAGAAAAGTAATCAAAAAGTAATCAGTTACATTACTTTAATGAAGTAATTGAAAAATATACACTACTATTACATTTTAAATAGGGTAACTTGTAATCTGTAACCTATTACATTTCCAAAGTAACCTTCCCAACACTGGATATTACATGCAAATAAGCTCACTACATGGATTTAATAATAGTTAATATGTGAGGTAGATTGCGTAATCAATCTGTGTGTGTGTGTGTGTGTGTGGTATCCGAAATGGCTCAAGCAAGCCTCAGAAAAGTATAGTGATGCATATTTTAGCTAGGCAGTGTGTATGCTGCAGCCTGGTCACAGCTCTCTGTTGTATTGTAGTGAGACCTTTTCAGAGAAAGCGATATTAAAAGTTTGTCTGCGAACAGGCAACCCAAAAGATTTTTTTAACAGCCTGATAAAGCCCAAATATTCAGGCTTTTTCCCATTTCTCCCTCATGTATTTCTGTTTTGTTTGTTTGTTGTCAATGTATTAGGTCCATATGTGTATCTTTTCATTTATAGTGAATGAATATTGTATTATTGTTGGCTGTCTTTATGTTAGTTTTATGTTACCTGCCTAGGGACTACAGATGAAAAGTAGTTATTGTTACTAATTCTGGCATATTTACATGGTGTATATTTACACAACAATGTTCATGAATATGCATGGTCCCTATTAAATAAACCAATAAATAAATAATGGCTCAATGCTTTTTCATATCGTATGAAGGCACAAAGAGTGCTTGAGGTTCGGCAGCAATTTAGTTTTGTTAAAACTGTACTGTAATATATTATATATATATATATATATTATATATAATATATATATATATATGTCATATATGTGTGTTGTGTGTGTGTGTGTGTGTGTGGGTGTGGTGGGCCGGTGTGTGTGTGTTATTATGTTCATATGTAGCACTTTGTATCTTAATTCTTAGGTTTCATCTTATATTTTCATTCAACAATTCATCACTGTCAAATTGCAGAGCCACATCTGCTCTGGTATTGTGTTACTGTGAAAAATTCATAACAGCAGATAATGATTGCACACTGTCTTGTGCAACGCGTAAACAACTGACTAGAAAACATGCTGCAAAAGACACATCAGTTAACACAGATTACCTCTGTGCACTTCACTCATCTCTGCTGTTATCTCTGAATTTATTCTGGAACATGTTGAGATTCCCAGAACCGGACACTAATGGCCTGGAACATTTTGATTGTATTAATTTGTGTTAATAGTTTCTGTTTTTGTAAAATAACTTTATATGTTGTCAGGCAACAACTATTAAATAGATTATTTGAATCACATGGACCACTAGATCTGAGAACATTACGGTGTATGGACATTAATTTCCTCTTCTGTTGTTTCACAGACTTTTAATCGAAGGGATTGAAACAGCTCTCCATCCACTACATATGGATAGAAGACCACACACATAAAATTAGACAAGAGCTGGACATTTTGAAAAAAGATCCCTTATTCACTAAACACCACATTTGTCTTGCATGCAGATTTAAATATTTATCAACATCTTTCTATAAATGTATATTGTGAATATAGCTCTATATCAAGCCTGATACCTGGGTGAAAAAAGCCTCTTTTTCCATTTACGGCCATTTAAAAGTAGCTGTGTGTTCTGACATTTTAAGAGTGATGTTTTATAGTGATGTTTTTAAGAGTTGTGTTTTAAAATGTCTTAAGAGTGAGAAAAAAACAACAACAACAGCATGAAATTGCCCACTGAGGCGAATGGAAATGCTAACTGACAGCTTTATCAAAGTATTATAAACCTCTTTGATCAATATTACATTTTATAATATGTATTTTTATCAAAACAACTAACAGTGATGAATAATGCCTGTGACCTATTGCTTTGTCGGGCTTGTATGATGGGATCGAAATTGCATCTAATAAATAGAGACTGAGAAAATATTAACCAGCATAATGTTACTAAGTTTAAGTGAAAAAGAATGTGTGACAGTAGATTAGTATGGCTCTGATTCTTTTAATAAAATCCTCCCTGACCACTGAATTACTCTTCTTTGTATTTAAATAGGTTCTGAATACTCCTTAGAGAAAACCAGCCCATTAATATGGCAAGCAGAATACCTCAAGTAAAGTTAGGGGACGCTAAAGGGACAAGAACAGAAGAGGAGAGAAGGAAAAAGATATAAAATTGACTTTTTTTTTTTTAAAGTAAACAGATTTTAGGTTAAAAATAACATGAACATACTTATAAATTTTTTTGTAACAAGTCATCATTTCTTTTACATTTGTCAATCTTTAAACACTAGAACTACCAAGGCAGTCATTTTGACTTTTTAAAATTTTAACATTTTAAAATGTAATAACTTTTTTGAAATAAAACCCATATAACTATAATAAACTGACTTTTTCTAAATGTGTGTATATTTTATTATAACATTGTTATTTTATTAAAATTCCAAAGCACAAAATAGTTTAGCGGTAAAGGTGGACGGTTCGCATTTACAGACGGAGTTATTTCTGCTTTGCGACTTTTTCCGCGGTTGAAGATGCACATCACTGTTGCCTAGCAACCTTTGTTCTAGTTGTTTTTATATTCTATTGCCAAGCTAAAATTCCTGTTCGTAAAAAAGCCGGGTGGACACCTCCAATACAACAACTGCTGTCATTCAATCTGCCACGGTTCCAGTTAGGCTATGTTAGGCTGGAAGACTATAGCCTGGCTGTTATCAATAATAGCCTACCTCAATGTTATGACAAAATAGCCATAATAATAATAATGGCTATTATTATTTTTAGATGTGTAATGCTATAGCTAATGCATATAGGCTAATTTTAGCCCCAACAAGACTGATATTGTGAAATAAAACAAACTAATTAGGCTTTTTTTAGCGACAGTGACAATGTTTATTATTACCTATAATGCTATCATAACAGATCCATTTATTCATGGATCACGATTCCAGTGGTAGCTGCATAGAATTGTTTCCAATTCATCTGATCCAAACATTTCCAATAACTCCAGAGCGTTGTAAAGTACAAAAGTAAAAATGTATTGAAAAAAAATTGCCGGACACAAAGCGAGACATGCACATTCGGTAGCGGTCTATGTAGCTCTTACACAATTATATATTACAAAAAATATTGTATTTTTTTTAGGGGGATGCCGTCATAAAATGACAACAGACATTCAAAGCTTCATTGTAAAACCTCAAAAGAAGCTTGTAAATATGATATGACAAAAATTGCATTCAGTTCAGAATGGCCATTCTAGTAGTTATAGAATTCCGGTAGTTCTAGTGTTAAATAGCTTTTTGCTGTACTAGTTCATTTTTAAAAAGTCCCCTGTGACAAATCAATTTTTTAAATAATATTCCATGTAGTCTCTTAAAATGTAACTTCATAAAAGATGTATGCACAATAACAAAGAGTTAGCAAAATTGCTTTTTAAAATGATCAAACTGTCAAATTCCCAAATGTATTTTATATCAACTACTCATACATAAAAGTGTGAGACAAACATTTACACATGCAGACTTGGCCAAAGTGATGATCTAATAAAAACAGAGGAATATATGGCATGGCAGGAGCTGTCGAGACATATAATCCTGAGTCAATGTTTGTGATTAATGACAGTACAGTAAGTGAAGGTTTTGCCCCTTCATTTACAGCATGTGTAGCAGATGAGTAGACTCTCCCTCAGGACTCGACCATCTCTCACAGCAGCAGCGTAGAATTAAAACTGAAGTGCACCACTGCAGTTTTGATGTAGTTCACACTCTTTCCCAATACAGAGCGGCGATGCTTCTACTGCAGGAAGAGCTAAATCAAAACCAGTGGAGAGATGGTATAAGCAAGACTGCCTTTATGTGCTCTTGCAATCTTAGTTTCCGGTCATTTGACTGAATTGACCTACATGTCATTACTCTATGATTCCTAACAGCCCTATACCTGAAACAGACCGCATATGTCTATCTGCCCCTGAAATGGAGACTAAACAATCTGTACAATGAAAAAAAACGTATTTGTAACAAACTCTTTACTGTGACCCAGTTAAGGTGACCAATGGCAATAATACAAACTGTGCAAATGCTGATTTCTTTGAGAGTAACAAAGTTACTGTCAGTTATGTTGTGTTGAAACTTGTGAAAATGGTGACAAACTGTATACGTTCATGTAATTTTTAACCTAAAACTTTGCATCAACTGCATCTCTTTTTCTCTTTCTTCCCCTTTGTTCTTATCCATTTAAAATCATTTAACTTTACTTGAGATATTCACACATTCAGTTATATTAAATTCATGAATTGGACTGCAGATCACAGTGTCACAAGCTACAGTATGAGGAAAAATTTAAATTTTTAAAATCACGTACCTCCTCTACCAACCACCATAGAGATAAATGGGAATGCTAACGGATAGCTCTCTCAAGGTATCCATGGAGAGTAATCATGGCATTTGTCAGACTGGACCCCAAGTGACATGCACATATTAGCATGCTATCTTAGTCTAATTGGATTAATTAGAGAGGTATAAATCTCTTGATTGAGATTTATAAACTGCTGTGCAAGTCTTAAACAGCCTGTAGTGCATATCCTAGTTTCTCACACACTGCCAGAAACAACATTACTACACCATCTAGCATGTTTAGGTGTAGTTATATATACACATAATATACACACACACACACACACACACATCATCTTATATATATCCCTATAATATATTGAATATAATATATATATTAATGAATCTGTTTGGCTCTTTTAAACAAATTATCAATTGACTACACAAATTGCATTTCTTGTTTACTTTCACTTTCTTGACAAAAAGCAATTTCAACTGTCATAGTACAACCAGTTCTAAATTACAGATAAACTAGATTAAAACTAGCTCCCTTTTGGCGAAAAAAAAAGTAATGTTATTATTCTGTAGACACAACATCATATTTGGACTCTCAACAAACACTTAATATTAACAACTGTAGCGCAAAACCTTTTTTCCATTTATGCATTCACCAGGGACCAATGAAAATGTCCCTTTAATTGAAGCTCAGATTCAGAAAATTACTAAACTGATGCTAAAGAATACGTAGGGCATTACTAGTCCATTTTTTCAGGGCTCCCCAAAGCTAGAAAAGCTCACGCACAACGGGAGCTGAGCCTGATAAAAAACACCAGCACATTAATTGTCACTGCACATCTATGAATAAACGAGCCACACTTTACTGCAATCAAGCCGTAAAAGCGAGAGCTACTCTAACCCCTGAGGAGAAATAGAAAATTGTCTCTAGTGCCCCAGACAAGGGCCAGAATTTAAATAAACACATTTAGCATGTCTCAAAAAGCTTCTCATATACCATATTCAAATTTCTACAACAAGGAAAACACACGTGACTGCATAAAAAGGATGCAGAAAATATATTTCATGCACTTTACCTTGCGATGTTCAACACTGCATCTCTCCCAAAGTTCTCGGGGAGATTCTGCAAAGCAAAACTGCATGTATTTCATGCTCGCATGGTCTGTCACCCCCCATCAGATGTACACATGGAATGCTCATATACTGGCAGATCGGTACAGTTTGAGCACTGCAAGCCCATATTGACAACCTCTGTTTACTTTTTACAGGCAGAGTGGCTAAAACTCCATCAGTTCGGAGTACTAACATTTTAAGGTGTACTAAAAACCTTCAGAAACAGGGCTGTTTGTGACCTCGTAAGCACTGTTTTCTGACACTATCAGAAGCCAATTTGATAAATGATTACTATTTTATGGCCTCACTCATGTAAGTGACTGTATATAATTAAATTATACCAATCCACAGAGTGTTTCTTATTGACAGAGAATGAGAGCGAGAGAATTAGCACAGTTGCAAGAATGAAAAATTCATCGGCACAATGTGTTATTTCAACAATAACAAACAATGATGTGAGCCTGCATTTTTAATGACAACATGGGGAATAAAAACAATCATAAAAAACCTTGGAGTTCAAAGAATCACATATGAAATGTTTGTGTGAAGATTTGACATTTAAAATACTGAAGAGTCAAGCAATGTTTATATAGTGCGTATACTATCAGGCTTATACCTAATATTTGTGCTTGTTTTGTTTTTGCTCACTGGAGTACTATAGCGTTAGCTTAGCAACATGCTAATGGACAAACACTATTGGATCTATTACTCTACTCTGTCTACTAGGTTTGGAAAAGAGCTCCAATGTCAAAATGTCATATTGGCTTATTATTGCACCAAACTGAATTATTCAATGGTAAGCCTTTGTGTAGAGCAGGTTGGTTCTTTTTTAAAAGATGGCTTAACACATCTGTGTGAAGTCCATACAAAAAGATTCAAGCTTCAACACAGCCTTGTTTTCTTTCACAAGTCAGAAATCTCTAACACTATGCAATAAGAAACATTAATAACAAGAGAAGAAAAACAGGGAATACACAAAACCAGGAATAAAGCAGAAAAGGACCAGAGCACCACCAACTCCTCAAGAAGAAGCTTTGTTCAGCTTTGTCATATTTGCAGTGATTTGCCGACAAGCTCCCCGCTCTCCTTCTATGAGAAAGCAGGATTTGGGATGTAAAGCATTCCTCAAATGTCGACTTTTCACCGGAAAAGAAAAAAAAAAGTTTCTATATGACAACAGATGAGCAACAGAGAAACTTACATATCCAGGAAGCGTCCTTAATTATGGATTGTTTGGTTATTTTCTCCTACTCAAGACCTTTGAAAAATTACAATATGTCTTGCTGAATGTCAGTGGAAACTGAGCGGATCTGAAATGTCAAGAGAACGTAAAGGCTCATGAAAGAAAATACAAGAGGAGGAGTTCGACATTAAAGGCAGCATAAGTGCAAAGCAAGTGATGAAACATAAATATTGTGAAGTATTGATACCATTGCATGGCATGCATGCATATTGCACTTGAAAGTGGCAGGCATTTTCTCAGTCTGGCAAACTCTAATCTGATTGGCTGGCTTTATGCAATTTCCAGGAGAAAGGGCATTATGGCCTTTTTTTATCAGTCTGTAAGGAAGTCATGTTCAGAAGGTATCACACTAACGGTACCAAACTAATATAATGAGCACTTTTGAGGAAACTACTAATATTGTGCTATAATCAATTTCAGAAACTTTGTTGTACAGTTAAGTTGTAGTTGGTCATGTTACAGTTTTTTCCTGTCTAAATTGAGGTTCTTGTGTAGAATAAGCAGCATTTAGAACCAGATTTTAGGTTGCAAGTCACAGGTATGTCTACAAAAGGTCTATTAAATCAGTAACAAGAACAGTCAAATTTTGTGCATTTCTTCATTACATTAATTACATTCATCTCTGCATTTAAATCTCACATACCAAAAAAAAATCCAACAGATATAGATCTTGATCTTGGACCATAATGTTAATTGATGCATCTTGTCTTTGTCTACAACCCCTTTAATGAGAATGTGATAAGCAGAGGTTTTTTTTAGGCTGTCACTGTTCAGTGATCACTTGGAAAATATTACTTCAGACTTCAATTAAAGCTTAATTAGATTTGGTTCACCTTTAAAGTTTCTGCAAGGTCTTGAGTGCCCATCTGCTTCAGAGACCACTAACTTTATTTCAATGACTTATTACATATTTACTGCTGCATCTCCATTACATGTTATGCTGCACTGGCTGAATCCTCCCAGTAAATGAAACCTCAAGCTCTAGTCATGTTACCCACAAAATGTAAAAAATCTAACGGCCTTTAATTTCTCACAGAAACAAATGACCCGTGATTACTTTGTGTTTCCAACAGAAATAATCACTTTAGCTCATAGTTCACTTTGCAGCCCTTAAACTCTGAGTATATGCATCTGAGCATATTTTGTTCATGTGTTCTTGTTTTTTTTATGTGTTTACTCACAAATGTTGACTGTAAACATTATTATAGCAGCAAGGTTGAAACTCAGATGCTGGATTAAACACACAAGGATAAAGTGCAGTTTGCTCTCTGTTAGTGTGTTTTTCTTCCCACTTCTGCTGTTTGTTCTTGGCACACTGGGGGAAAACAGAATGCTCACATGAGATAAGACACTTACTTAAGAAAAAAGAGTAAAATATTCATATTCAGGAAGAGTGTTGCCACAAACAACGAAAAACAATTAAGTAAGCAACTAGCTGACAACAAGGTTACCAAATGTTTGAGACCATTAAAAATCTAAGTTAAACCTTTAAATAAACAGTCTTTTAGGATTTTGAATAAATAAATAAATAATGTCATGACACAATATAATAATAATGATGATAATAATAATAATAATAATATAATAAATCAAGTCTATTTCTTGGCCGTAGACATAAACAAATTGGCTGGAGATATAATCACAGATTTTTTCACATTAATCTTGTGAAGTTCATCACTTTAAAGTATGCAATTATATTTTATTTAGAGATAAAATAATTATTTGAATAATTAGAATTAATTGCAATATAATGCATTTGGATTTTTATTTTTTTTGAAAATCAAATGAATGTGTGATCAATGATTTTATTTTGCTTCTACAATAAGTAATTCAAGGTTCAAGACGAGGCAATACATCTTCATTACTGACATATTACAGCCTCTAAAGATTGAATAAAACACCTGAAGTAAATTAAAAAGTCTCACTCCCACAAAATACGGATATTGCTCTCCATTCAACCAAAACAGCAAAAGCTAATTGTGAAGGCCTGCCTCTCTTCCATTTATCAAACAATAATCCAAGAGGAGCTGGAAAAATGTCCTCAGCTTTAATCCTTGAAAATCATCTGCTATAAACCTCACTGAGATGGATAGCAATCCATTTTAATTGCTTTATGAAACCAATGGCTATTCCCTTGTGCTCAGTCACCTTTTTGCCACCTTGGCCTTTAGTAGCTTTACGTCTAAAGGCCACGCTTCTGTATTTAGAAATCTGAAGTCTGAAATAGTCCATCTGCAATCTTCATTATATAATGAGGTGTATTTGAAAAGACTGAAGCCTAGTTTTCTCCAGAGGTTCAAAGAATGTGCAAGCGGTATGAAAATTGAGCATCCGTCTTATTAAAACATGATTTTTTTAAGATGGACAGATGGAAACATTAAGCATGTGATGCAGGCAGAGACCAGTTTAATTGAGGGATATTTCAAAGATGAGCGATGATTCAAATGAATTAAAGAAATTGTAGGGTAAATTGATGCCCAGCAATCTCAAATGATGCAACGCTGTATTAATGTGCCCATATCTATTGCGCTGTTCCCATAAAGGGATTTTAAGCTCTGTTTTTCAGTCATTTTCAAAATGTTTAAATGTAAAGTGAACGTGGTACAGACAAGGTATGTCTCATGTATGACCTCTGGATCAGATTTTGGATCTTGACCCTTATACATGAAAACGTGAAAATGCCTGAAAAGCAATTGCAATAAAATAAATAATCACAAAAGATGTAATATTTTTATATTACATACTATTATTATTATAGACACATATTATTATGCTAATAGTCAAAGCGTGCAGCAAGCTGTCAAACTGTGAACAATTCAACTCCATAAATTAACAAGTTGTGGATGACAACTGCCTCTCATCATTCTAGGAGTATGTTGCTGAAGATAAAACATGGAGACATGAGTTTTTCTTTCGACAGGCTTCCACTAATGTAAACAAAGATGACTCATAATGCATATCACAGAATGACAAAAACACACATCAGAGTTAACACAGCAACACTGGTGAGCAAAAGCATTGCATGGTGTCAGGGAAACAGGGAAGGATTATTCGAGTAATCATGTCAGAGATAACACATGAAAGTATTCAGTACTTGAAACAATCCTTACGGCTGACAAAAATAACGATCGGAACAACTTGTCAAGCCTTCTTCAAAAGCTATGATTTTGTCAGCTTGCCGTATTTGACGATTTCTTGCAGGGGAAAAAATACTGGCTGATGTCTTTTCATAGTTACAACTCTGTCTTTGTGTCACAAAGAAGGGAAGGTATAGAAAGCCAGCATAAACAAAACGAGGAAAGTAAAGACTGAAAAGGAGCACCTGGTTTCTATGGCATGTCTGAGTGGTTTTACTGACAGACATCACATCCAACGTGAATGCATCAGTGTGTGTGTGTATGCAATTCTCTTTTTTTCTAGGTTTGTATGTGTACACATTGTGTATGAGGCTAAAACATGGAGCTCCACACTTCACAAAATGGCTTCTACTTTGAAAAGCCACAGTGGCAGAATAGTTGCCGACCTCAGAAATGGCAGAATGAATAAAAGATAAATGCCTGTCTACATTGCCCAGGGGAGATGAAGGTCAGTGTTGTCAAAACTGGGTGTGTGTGCACCAGCAATGAACTGTTGTCCCTATTTTGTAATGGTTGAAAAACTGATGTCAAATATTTTCAGCAAAACTTCAACTGGACATTATGTAAAAGGGTCATTACAGTTTGGTGGGCTTAGCATGTTTTTTTTTTTTTTTTTTAGTATTATCAGGAAGAAAATATGTCTGACTATCAGAAAAACACACTGGTTAAGCTCAGGCTAGTATAACCTAATAATCTTGACCAATGTGAATTAGCACATTTTATTATACTATTTTTTAAATTGGCCGTTAAAGATTTATATGGGACAATTACAAAAAACACTGATCTTTAACAATGCATTGGTGCAAAAATGCACACCAAAAACGCACAGAAGAAAGCTTTATAGAGTTAAAATATAACATACCTCATCATGAAATGTTGAATGTATAACTGCATATACAGTTATATTTTGCCTTTACAATACACACCGAGCAATATTACGCTCTCTGCCCATTTGATATTTTGTGATTTCTCGACTGCCACAAATACTGCCCTTACAATAGACAGATTTGTGCACTTTACTGTACCTGTTTTTTAATTGGCCTTTGAATTTAGCTTTATTGTGTGGTTTAAAAAAAGCGTTACCCGACCACAGCCTTGGCCGCGCTCTTATCTAATGGTGTTGTTGAAGCGCGCCAAACGCACACTTTCCATGCAGCAATCAGACAGTAATTGAAAGTCTCAGAACTCTAGCCCAATAGTGTTGGGGGAACCAGTGGGAGCAGCAATCATATTTCAGGTTGGCCGTGATGCCCTTTAAACACACCCCTGCTAAAATGTCGTGCCAGATATGCACTCATTGGCACTCTCCAGCTGATGGCGCCCTAGGTGAGTTTGCCTATGCCTAAAAACTGCCCTGCTCTGATGCTATCATCGTCCTTCAGGATCGTGGGTACCTGCGCATCAACATTGAGAACACAAGCACCAGAAAAACAATGAGTGTGCACCTGTGACGGATGATCAGTCACCGATGACAACAGCATTGCGTTCTGTCTCCTGAAGAGGGGGTGAAGCAGTTCCGGGTGGATATCTCGAAGACCGGGGGAGGTGGAGGGGGAGAGGTCCTCACCCGGGGCCTGGCTTGCGCCTTCCACTTCTGAAGCACCCAGGGTTCGTGGTGTGTCAGCGTCGGAGTGACGGAGACCTGGGACGATAACATACTGGGTGCACGGGCATTGAGCAGAGAAGGAGTATTAACATCATGCGGGAAGCTTACCGCGGATTTGTGGCCGTCAGCCCGGGATGTCTCAAGCGCTGTTCTCCGCTCTCATAGCTTGGCCTGCTTCTCCAGTAGATCACGGATCTGCTTCTCCACGGCCTCCAACTCCAATGCACTGTGTGCAGCTCGAAAGTATCCTCACCTGCACTCAAAGGTAGACACACATTCGAAACATTTACCATTTAGAACAAATAAACAGGGACTTGCTGAGTAAAATCACTTATCTAACGGGCTAAAGCTAGTAGCGGATGTTTGGAAAATCTAATCATTATGAATTTGTGTTAATGGGGTACATCTATGCATGAAAGTTGATTAACATTTTATGTAAAATATTCAATATTGTTTCATAGGAACTGTAGGAATGACCCACAAACTTGCCTAAAATCATAGAGATTATCTGTGCGTGTTGCACCATCAGCCAATTGGTCTTTGTCAGGTGACATCACACTCACGAAAATCGAAGTGCATTATGGGTATCGCCATTTGTAAGGTATCATAGCCCAGGTGTTCTGTTGTTGGAGAATTGTCTTTTTCTTTCGCTTCATTTCAATGATAAAATGGAATGTTCTTGTTGTGTGAAAGTCTGAGATACGATAGAAAAAGTCAAGTATAGGGATAACTGCAGGCTGGAGCAGTGGGCGTGGATAAAAGTCTTTCTAATTTGTTAGGGTTAGGGGTAGGGGTTAGTTTCTGTTGTAGCATTCACTTTTCAACACGCCACCTTTTGTCACGCCCATTACTCTGACCTGCAGCTACCCTTGTCTCAAAAAGGTCAAAAACTCACCACGAAGAAAGATATTTTAGGTCTCCCACTTGCATGAAATACTATGGACAGCATGAAGCGGAAATAACCAAGAAGCGTCGGATGGCCTGTGTTGCAGCTGTGATACACAAAAACATCACTTTTGCCAACATATCTCCATTTATGTACGTTTGCTCTTGACATTTTCATAAAGGTAAGTAAGATATTTTAAAGATTTTTCTATTTTCTGAAGTAGCTAATGTTATATCCACAAATTGTTTTGGATTATCAATGCTGTTAAACAACAGACGACCAGGGAGCGGGGCAGCAGAAACAGGTTAATCTGGTCTTGTTAATACCGTGAAATGTCATGCAATCATCTTGCATAGGTGTAAAGTAAAATTTTACTTCACTGTTGAAATTAAATATTGTTTTGGGGGGTTTGTACTTCGCTCATGTGCAATTTAAACTGAATACTTCTACTAAAATACATTTCCAATGACAAAACAATTTTTACTTCTTACAATTTTGAAAATTACTGACTACATTTTTGTAGATTTTCATTTCACAGTGTTAAGAAAAAACACACTGCAGCCAGCTGAGTCGATGACCCACTGGGCTGGAGGAGATGATCAGCTACACTGAAGGCTGGAGGAGATGGTCGGATTCACACAACGCCACTTAGTGCCACAAACTCAATGTAACTTATGTGTGCGCAGTGGAAAACGGACTGCTAAGGCGTAAACTCAATGAGTACAGGATGTTTTTTTGGTGACAATGATCATAAAGTAAAGTACTATACAGGTATGCCAAACCTTTATTGCGGTTCTCAACTCTGGCCCTCGAGGTCTACTTTTCTGCAGAGTTTAGCTCCAATCCAAATAAAATACATCTGAACAGGCAAATCAAGGTCTTCAAGATTACTAGAAAGTTACAGGCAGTTGAGTTTGATCAAAGTTGGTATGGAAGCTGATTTGGGTATTTACTGCACCGCTCTGTATATTTTCAGTTCACTGCTCAATGCAGCGATACCTTTAAAATGGCACCTCTGTGACATCACTTATAATAAACGCACGTGACTGACAAAGACCGATTAGGTTTGTCATAACATAACTTTTCTGCAGCTCCAGAGGCACATAGCAATTTTGGCTTAGCTTTATGGGATCAAGTTATTTGTTTTATTCTGATATTGTTTTTGTTGTTTTACTGATGATTTTGTTCTATTATGAACTAGTGGCCATTAAAAAAATGTGGTATCATAATTTATATTCCAATAATGAACGGTATTAATCAATTACCGTATAAAAATTCAAAGTGCATTACAGCTAACAGTGTACGCAAACGATGAACCATGGAATATAAATTATTGCAGGGTAATTCATATTTGTCTATCCTGACAAATAAATAAATAAAACAGACAAACCACTTCACTGAAGGAAATAGATTCTGAAAGCAGAGTCAGATTCCCGGTATATCTCTTTATATATTTTGGATGCATTCGAATTTAAATGTTCCCCGCTGGGTGTATTTTAAATGTTGGCATTTGATGATTTAAGAGCTCTCCCTGGGGTGTAAAAGACTAGACCATCAACAATATATGCAAATGCTAAACCACTGAGAACTTCAAAGGCAAATAAATGGACGATTCTAAAAGACAGAGCATTTTTAATTACATGTGGTCAAACGAAGCTCTTGCTGATCTTATGAAAAGAGAACTATTTAAAAAGGTGTACGTCATTCTCGCTAGAGGCCTTTTCTGATGGGATATGTTAATGCAATTACCTATGTAATCCTAATTTACATCACAGAATATAGACTGTCCATATTTCTTTGTTTTAATCACTGTGGCCAAAAACTCAGTCCTTCATTTTGCTGAGCACCATGTTAAAAAGACTTTTCAGCATTAAAGTTTGAGAAAATTACTTTCAAACTATTCAGTTATGACATAAGGACGTTAACATCAGATTTTTTTTGCAGCAGTAAGATCATCAGACTGTAGAGAAATGCAGTAGTTCATTTTAAAGGTGCTGTAAGCATTTTTTTTTTTAAATGCCATACATAAAATGTCCTTACCACCTGACAGAAATCACTGAGATAGATGTCCTGAGAAATCACACCTGTCTCTGTGACAGCCCTAGAGTCTGTAAACAGAAAAAAAACAAGGCAATCAGAAATGCTTTCTGCATGTAAATCATTTTGCACATACAGGTTTGCTGATAGTGGGTTCGGTGAGAAGGCTTATGGATGAAGGAATGGGGTGGTTTAATTCAGTGGCTAAGTCTGAAGGAAGTTAGTGAAATGTTAAAATTGCTTACAGCACCTTTAAAAGTTTAAATTAACTTTCAAGTAATTACATGTCCACAAAGAGATCAAATTGTGCCTTGTAATACCCCACTGTGTATGTTATACTCGATGGATTTTCATTGGGATCAGTTAGAGCCCTACTGTCTTCTGCTACAGACACATTAAACTAATTCTAAACGTTCACAGAAAGACTCGATATTGTGCTGTCAATCATGTCAAGAACTTACCGTAAAGCTGAAAGCAGAACATTTTTCAATGTTAAAATGCTTTCTCCCAGCTTAATATGCAAAACAACTATAATTAAAACATTTATAGGTAGATTTCCCCCAAAAAAGTGCCCTGTGGCGCCTATTTTCATTTACATTTACAGTATGCGTTTATCCAAAGCAACTCACACTGCATGCATTATCCATTTTATCAGTTCTGCCTTCCCTGGAAATTGAATCCATGACCTTGGAGTTGCAAGTGCCATTTTCATCTACAGGAATTTCTTAAACCATCATTATAAATAAATTATTTTCAATTAAAATTAATTAATTTACAATAATTACTTACATAATAATGTATATAATTATAATTTAATACATGAACTATATCAAATCATAAATTTGTATCATAAATTACATCAAAAATATATTTAAAGTAATTGTACTGCCTTTGAATGTAAACACTGCAAAGGAAGTGCAATAACAGTTCATTTTGGGATGCTAACATCTAAAATAAGGTGTTCACGATGCCTAGAGAATCCGTTTTGTCTAAATGGTTCCATAAAGAACTTATAACATCTGAATAACCTTTCTGTTTCACAAAAGGTTCTTTGTGGTGAAAGAAGGTTCTTCAGATTACAAAAAGTTATAAAAGAGATGGTTCTTTAAAGAACCTTTGACATAATTGGGGGGGGTGGGTTCTTTGTGGAACGAAAAATGGTTCTTCTATGGCATCGCTTTTGAAAAAAGAACCTTTTGAAGCACCTTTATTTTTAAGAGTGTATGTCAGAAATGACTAACTTCATCTCTAAATCCAGTGGGATAAGCGGCTATATGCTGTTTTGAAGTAGAGGGATTTACTTGTATTTACATTCACACAGGTGATACACAAAAACAGCTTGTAAAGTCAAATGAGAAGTGCTCCATACCTGACAGTCTTCCTACTGTATCTATCAAGGTAAAAGCTGCCATTACTCGTCTACTTCAAAATAATACAGCTTAAGTGAGGCTCTGTTCAGCAATTATATCTAAAAGCATTTTTCAAGTGTACATTTACATTAATAAAAGATTATATTAAATGCACTTGAAGCTGTTTAGTCTCATGAAAGACCTGTGAGCAAATATCTCACCTCGTTCCATCTCAATAAACATGCAGGAGATGAAGCAGCCCTAATAATCATGCCACTCAGCCCATGTTCAACTAGAGGCCTGCCTCACCCTGGGGTCTGTTCCTGCATAAGAATGTCATTCAGAGAGAACCATGTGCGTGTCTTTTATTGACCCGTGCTGTAGGTTGGCTGTCCTGATGTGAGCCTGTCAGTATGTCGCTTAGACAGGATTCGGAGGGGCTTACAAGCTTGCGGGAGGTGATTTCAATTCCGTAGGGATGCAGAGGAAGGGAGTGACTGATACTAAAAAAAAACAGCCCAGGACCTATGACAGCCCATCACAACCCATGGAGGAGGAAATTGCCCGATGTACTAGCAGATAAATAATACAGCTATTTATTTTGGTCTGAAATTGCCGTTTTTACATTACACTTGTAGTATGATTAAATTACAAAATAAATAACCTAAATATTATGTAATGTAATTTATGATGAATACGTTTTTAAGTGGCTAAATAATTAGCTTAGTTAATTTAATTAGTTAATTTAAAAATGCTAATATACAATAAAATATTAAAATTCAATATTAAATAAAAATAAAACAAATCACTAAAAATTCAAATTAAAAATGAAACTGTTTTTTTTTTATTATTCTACAAGTGAATTAGCCATCAAAACATTACAATATACACAAAAAATGATATTTTCTTTGAGATTTGCATTTAATAGCATTATTAAACTAAAGGTTAACTTTAGGTGAATGTTGGATTGGACAATACAATTTTTTATTTGGATTGGATTGTCGCAAGCGTTATCTTGATTAAAAAACAAGAAATGGTCCAATACTGATAAAAATAAAAAATAAACTATTGGCTGATATGTTAATGATATAACCAGTATTGTGCATCCCTAATGATAACTGATCATCAAAAGATAAGTGTCTCTTAGTGTGATTAAAGAGACCCAAGTTCAAGTCTTATGTCATTAGACTACACTATTCAGTAAACAAGTACTGTAGGTGCATGATTATTTAGCATTTATTTAGTGATTTTTTTACTTGATTAACTTGACCTTTTAAGAATGGTGCTATTAAAATTCAACATCCCACATATTTGGATTCTAGCAGGTATAAGGAGACTCATGTGCTAAACAGATAGCACAGGAAAAAAAGGTTACCCGTAGGGACACAAATTGTTTTCAATAAGCAAGGTGAACTGTCACAGAACAGCAAAGACCTAAATTTCTGTGTCCCTGTGTTTCAATTTTGACTGTACAGAAACATGTGATTGACAAATAATCATTGCATATGTGAAAGAGAATCATCAGAAGAGCGAAATCAGACCTTCCTTAAAATAAAAATCTTATACTGTTGCGTGACCCATCATAAACACATTAACACATTCAGTAAGCCCTAAAGAATCCGACAGAAGAACAGAAGCTTGATCTTTTTTCTGCTTGGACGAGGCTGCACACTTATGTTATTAATATAAAATGATCCAAACAGGAAGGATGCTAGTAATATCCCTTGATATCAGATTTATCCCCATCTGCAACCCAATGCCAGCTTACGTCACAGTTTTATTCTAAGCTACATGGCAGTAGTTTCTAAATAATATATATTAGATATATAAAAGGCAGTTCTTATATGTTCTCACTATTAGCATAGCAAACCAGCATAGGATGGTACACTGATGATTTAAAATACAAATGGACAAATTGAAGAATATTCCACATTTAGAGTCAAATGAGTTTTTAAAAGCATTTGAGGTCAAATGTTTGTAGTGAGCACTGTTATAAATTTCATAAAAATAAACTAGCATGAAAGTGGTTTTAAAACACATTGAATGCATTTTTAAATGTTTAAATGATTTATTCATTATTATTAGTACAAAATGCAATTATACCTCATACAACAAATATAATATTTATTATTTACAGTAGTTTACCTCCTGAGGCTGATGATCAACATTTTCTGAAGACTTCTGAAGGACAGTTTCAGAACATATTTTGTACCCTATTTCTGTGCACTTTTCATCTGTTGTATTGATGTACTGGCCAGGAATAAAAGAGGCACACTTCTGATTTCCCTGCTTGTTCCTCTGAGCCCATATTTCCACAAGCTATATACAGGTACATAACTAACACACGTACCATAAGGCCTCTTACGTAAGGTCACTAGTATTTCATCATATGGGAATGCTGTGATTGCTTTCGTGTTTTTGTGCAGCAGAAACAGATATTCAATGGTAATTGGCCATTGATTCATTCATTGTTAGAAGCTACAGCATTCATTAGCATTCCCACAGGAATTTCCCATTATTATCAACATTGCTATGTGCAGCAGACGCAGTCTCCCCTTCCATAATGAATGCTGAACCCATGACATTAAGATGTTACTTCCATCTGCTCCTGTAATCTCACAGATTCTGCAGCACCTCTGATTCTTCCTCTAATAGTTCTGCACTGTTTTTGTCTCCCATTTGTCTCACATTCTTTTCTTTTTTTTTACTCTTCTCCTGTCTCCTTATCTAAAGTTCCTCACTTTCTCAGACTTTGATGCAGCTTGGTGGAGCTCATTAGATGATAACTTGGCTTCTCCCCAGACCGGAGGTGACAATGATGATTCATAGTATCTTATTATTCCTGTCCAGAATCCAGAGGTGAACAATACCTGTTTTCTACATATACACATAAATGCCATTTTCTGTATTTTTCTCCCAATTTTCACATGGTAAACACTGGTTCTCTTTCACAGCCTTTAGTTTTCAGAACATACAGTGGGTATAGAAAAGAATCACCCCCCTTTAAAATAATCCCATTTTGTTGCTTTGCAGCCTGAAATGAAGATGACACTGTTTTTGTTTTATCCAGCTGCATTTACAAGTGAAAGATATAACACCAATATGTCAGAAAAAAATAAAAAAATAAAATAAAAAGTATCACTTGTGTGAGTATATTGTTGAACCACCTTTTGCTTTAATTACAGCCTTCACTCTGTTGGGATGTATCTCTACTAACTTTGCACATCTAGACTTTGTAATATTTGCCCACTCTTCTTTGCAGAAATGCTCAAGCTCAGTTAAATTTGATGGTGAGCATTTGTAGACTGCAGTCTTCTAATCCCTCCACAGATTTGTAATGGGGTTTAAGTCTGGGCTCTGACTAAGTCATGCAAGGACATTCACCTTTTTCTCCTTCAACCACTGTGAGGTCAGTTTTGCTCTGTGCTTTGGGTCATTGTCATGTTGGAAGGTAAACCTTCTTCCCATTGACAAATTTCTGGCAGAGGGCAGGAGATTTTCCTCAAGAATTTGACAGCATTTTGCCCCAACTATTTTTCCTACTATCCTGACGAGTGCTCCAGTCCCTGCTGCAGAGAAAACCCCCATAACAGGATATTACCACCTCCTCGCTTTACTGAAGGAATGCTGTTATTTGGATGGTGAGCTGTATTGGATTTTATGAATACTTCAACTTAGTCGCATCGGCCTCATAAATCGTCAGGTGTGTTTTCTGGTCAAAGCGTCCGTCTGGCTGCTTGTTGGTTTTTTCGTGAGGAGTGCTTTTCTACAACGCCTCCGCATTCAAGCCACATTTGTGGAGAATTTTTGATATTGTTTTCACATGTACACAATGACCACTCTTTGTCATAAATTCCTGCAAATGCTTCAGAGTTGCTGTAGGCCTCTTAGCCTCTCTGAGCAGTTTTGTCAAGCTGAACTATACCAAGGACTGAAATGCTCCAGGAAGCTCTTTTCATGCTGAGCTAATCAAATTACCTCATCTATCAACATGACCCCTCAGACTAATCACCAGACCTCATCTGATCAGATGTTGAAGTCCGATGGCTTTGTTTCGTGCCATTGAAAAGTTGATTATCATACCTGAGTGGTCACGTCATTTTGTAAGAGGGGGTGATTCGTTTTTTTTCCTTCCAACTTATTCTGTTTTTTTATTTATTTATTTTTCTAACATGTTGGTGTTATATCTTTCACTTGAATGTTATAAGTAGCACTGAGTAAATACAGCTGGATAAAACAACAACTGTGTCCATCTTAAATTTCAGGCTGCAAAGTAGTTGAGTTTGTGTAATTGAAATAACATTAAAAGGTTACGTAAATTATCTGTTGTCAGGTGCTATTTTCAATATTCAAACTGAACTCTCATTTACAAATAAACAACTATTCAAGGTTGGGGTTGGTTAAATTTTTTATGTCTTTTGGAAAGGTCTCGTTATAGGCAAGGCTGCATTTATTTGATCAAAAATACAGTAAATAGTAATATTGTGAACTATTATTACAATTTGAAATAAGTGATACTATTTTAATGTATTTTAACATTACTTAAGTCATCAGTGTCACATAATCCTTCAGAAATCACTTTAATATGCTGATTTTAAAAATATACCTATCTACTTGGTTTTTGTACATTGAACCAGCGTAAAATAGTTGGTGCCATTGAGAAGACACCAGAAAATCCGATGACACACTTTGCAATTTCTCAGAGGGACAATGCATGCCATAGCTTATTAATTTTTGAAGTAATTCTGAATTTTATCATATTTTTCTCTTGAGTTTTTGACTGGCCACACACCGACATCTGCATCTCAGACATACAGTGGGTATAGAAAATAATCACTGCCCTTTAAAATAATCACATTTAGTTACAAAACTAATTCCACCAGAATAGGGCTTTTCAATAGCCACACTAATGTCCTCAGGATGGATGAACTGAAGCAGAAAGCAACAGAGAGAGACGTGCAGTGTGTGATTTCAGATTTATCTACTACTATAATTGACAATGGCTATTGTTTAATGACCAGACAGTTCTCAAAAGAAGATAAGTGATTAGATCAACACAGACAAAGCAAACAAGTGACAGTAATACAACACAATAGTTAATCCTCTATTTTTAGCTAGTACAACAATGGCAAAATATACATAGTCTGGACAAAGGAAGCATCAGTGGGCTAAACTGAAAGAGCGACTTGCTTAAAAAAGGGGAAAAGGAAAAAAGGCCAGTAGGACTAGAGCAGAGATGCCATCAGAGAGCAATTCTGCAGATGTCGTGAACAATGATTTGTGACAGGAGGAGAAGAAAAGCAGATAAGAGCAGACAGCACTTTGTAAAGGCCACAGTAAATATGACACTGCTCCATTTAAGTCTAATAGATTTCAAGGAGGATGCTATTACATACATACAAACATACATACAGCCATACATAAATAAATAAATAAATAAAATACATACAGTTGATTTCAAGTAGACTGATTATACATTTGCGTTCAACAAAACTGGAATAATTGGTTTCACCCACATCCATTGTGGACTCACATACAAATACGATCCTAGTGCTGCAATTAGCATATGTGCAAATTTCATTGTGCTGAATTATGTAACTAATGGTTTCAAGCGAAAGGTGTTTGTTCTTCTGGGAAATCAATCAAACAAATAACCTTCAAAATTGCTCTGTGTCATTCCATGCATTGACAACTACTAAAGTAGGCTATATTAAAACCTGTGACCGTGGATAAACTCCAATCAGCTACAAATGTTTTGACTGATTGTCCCCCACCCCATCCATGTTATGAATTCATCATGTTTATCTGTGTCATATACTGGATTAGTACTGGCCTTGTGTTTGTTGTACCAATCTCTCTCTCTTTCCTCTTTGCTCTTCCCTTATTTTTACTCAGCACATTTATTCTCCATTTCGTTTGAAGGCCACAAGGCCACAAATGGTTACAGTTCATGCACACTCACATAGCACCAAATATGTGACCCTGGACCACAAAATCAGTCATAAGGGTCAATTTTTCAAAATTGAGATTTATACATCATCTGAAAGCTGGATAAATAAGCTTTCCATTAATGTATGGTTTATTAGGATAGGACTATATTTGGCCGAGATACAACTATTTGAAAATCTGGAATCTGAGGGTGCAAAAAAAATCTAAATACTGAGAAAATCGCTTTTAAAGTTGTCCAAATGAAATGCTTAGCAATGTATATTACTAATCAAAAATTAAGTTGTAATATATTTACTGTAGGAAATGTACAAAATATCTTCATGGAGCATGATCTTTACTTAATATCCTAATGATTTTTGGCATAAAAGAAAAATCAATAATTTTGATCCATACAATGTTTTTTGGCTATTGCTACAAATATACGCCAGCGACTTAAAGGCACCATGAAATCAAAATGAAAATTCTTATTTTTTAATGGAATACTGTAGTGTTTATTATAAATAATTTATCTGTGCACTTCATAATTTTTTTTAAAAGCATGTGCCCTCGTAATCTTTAATCAAAAAGGTTAACCTCCCCTCCCCCTCAAAAACGACTCATCTTCTCTTCCGGTCACAAGCTATGGCCCAAGGGCAGAGCTGATGCTTCAATTTATAGCATGAACACCCAGTCCATGGGTGTACTTACGGACCCCTCAACATTGAAAGATTTAGGATATTATAACATTACTCTTAGGACAGTTAGCGCAAAAACGACCGTATTGCCCAATATAAGACCACCCCTGTTATAAACTACCCCCTTTTTCCAGATGCAATCTCTTTTGCGAAAAAGCCTTTTTAACAACCACATCTTATTTTCTTCTCAGTAAACAGACTTTTTGTTTTTCATTATTTTCATATTCCTTTTTTCCCATTTTAAAATTTTTTGTTTTGGAAAGTAGGGAAACGGTACAATGTATCCACCACAATCACATTTTTTAAAAATATACACTTTTTGATTAACCTTTATAAAAACCATAAAAAAACACTGTGCCCATCGAATTATGACTTTAGTTATGCATCTAATAGTACCTACCCAAAATCTTCTTAACATAAATTTAAAGCTACTGTAGTCTCAATCTGGGTACTGTCTTACTTTTAAATCCAAATCTGATTTGGTCCCAATCAAACTGCCGTGACAGTCACGACTTGTCATGCGCGGTAATGTTTTACTCACGATCTTTCAACACGCATTGTACATTACGTATTCATGGCGACACACTCGTTTTATGCATATTGGCGTCCACTCTATTGGTGTGGGTGTAGTATTTCACATGCAACCTGTCTAGACCCTGATTATAAGACGACCGTGTTTTTTCAGATGGATTTCCAAGAAAAAAAAACATTGTCTTATATTCGGGACAATATGGTAAATTTTTTCACGAAGATACTTAGCCTATGGGCGGGGCGCGCTCATCGTTCATTCAGGCAGTCCTCTCTCTCTCTTCCTCTCTCACGTGCTGTTGTCATTTTTGGTACTGTTTATTGTCCGCGTCAATCCTTTAATAAATAAAACATTTATTCATGCTTATATCATGCTATGCTGTGAATCCAGTGGAGAGAAATCCCACCACAACTAACTGCAAACTGGCATTCAAATCTGCCTCCATTTTGTTAGCAACGCCAAACTTCCAACAATCCAATCAATTCCCGAAGGACAAAATCAAGTCCTGCCCTATCATTTCAGATGCTGTTTCACTCGGATATATACGTCACAGCAGAGAATGAAAAGACAATCACAACTTCGTTTCAATGCCGAGCTTTTAAGACTGGTTTTTTGGTCCAGGGTCACATTTATATAAAATTAGGCTTGGCGTATAAAAAGGCTGTATCACCAGTTGGCTTTGGGACTTTATTACAAACTGCAACACTAACCATTGGGTTAACAGCAAATCTATCTACTAATCAGAAAACTACATCACTAGTACTTCTTTTTTTGATGTCCGAAATGTAAAAAATGTCTAAAGTCATTTTCTCGCATAATCTCGATGTGCCAACTCATACTGTTATGCAATAAGTTCCTCTCATTACCCATGGACAGAAAAATACTGAGCACAAAAATAATCAATGTGTGGTCAACCTTTCATAACAGGTGGCTTTTTTTCGCTGAGAGACAGAGACTGATCGTCTGGAATAAGATGGAAGAGTACAACGATTTCCTGCAACTATTAGCCACAGGCAAATAACTGCAATAAAAATTTTGTGGGACAATCTATATTTTAAACTAAACTATGTCCTGACACTGTTTCATGTCTATAAAGTAATGCCATTATTTAGGCTGGCACATATGGAAAATAGATTTATATATTGTCAGAAAATAGTCAATGGTCTGTGGGAGGCTGGCCATCAACATAAAAGCATACAGATTGTTAATTGTCTGCTTTCTCATTCATTCGGTAGGGTAAAACGGAATACGGAATCTGATTCGAGCAAATATCTGTAAAAGCCTTGCAATCAAAAGTATTTTGTCAAGAGAAGACACAAATAGCAGTGGAATCTGATTATATTTTGTACACGGTCCTAATATCCTACCAGCTATCTCATGGTCAGCTGTCAGTGTCTATTAACCCATACATTTGATATCACTAGCCAGAATGTCTAAACACCTGTCCTCTTTGGATGATAGGTAGAGGGTGACCCAGTTAAGGGATGCATTACAGAGTGACCAGTAGAGCAGATAAAAGAACAAAGGCAAACACCCTGTAAAAGATTATTCTTACATCATGTATTTCAATGTGCCGCCCTCCCCAGAGTGGTCTTATTCTATTTATTTATTTTGTATTTAGCTGCTGCAAATGTACCGTGACTCAGAAGAGAAGCTGTTCTTTATATGAAGAGATGCATATGTTATGGAGATGTTGACGTTGTCGAAGTTATATGTAGCAATTTACTGCAATATTAAATGTAATGCTAATGCAGTTTGGCTGCTACTGGATATTGGATATGTCCAATATTTCTTTAGGATTCCCAGAAATTTTACCTTTCACAATCAAGTGTGACACAGTAACAGTAAACCACAAAACGTTTTTTGTAAAAAATAAAATAAAATCTTTGATTTTTCCCAAAGCTTCATTTTAGCCATCACTAATACATCAATAATAATTTGAAGACGGAATTGAATGTGACTTGTACCACAAACTAACGTATTTTTTATTGATTAGTCCTTGTAAACTGCACACAAGAACATTGAGCAGTGTAGTCCAATTCACTAACAAATGACCCTTCTGAACCGGTTCTTTTTTAGTGAATCAAAAACATACAACACAATCAGTGTAGTCCTATTCATGAACAAATGACTCTTTTCATAAAGTATTTTAAAGGATAATTCAAATATCATTTAAATTAGTCTGACTGAAAAAAAAATGTATGAATACTTTAATAAAGGCCTATTAAATGATGGATTGAATTAGTACAGTATTTATACAAAAAGTAAGAAAAAAAGGCAAAATTAAATATGCTCCATGAAACTCCTTGTACACTAGTACTTAAAGTCCTTACTTTAACACTGTATATCAGTGCTTACTGATGAACCTAAGTTTGAATGCAGACACACAAGACATCTTGTGAAGAGAGAAGAGAGAGAGAGAGAGAGAGAGAGAGAGAGAGAGAGAGAGAGAGCGAGAGAGAGAGAGAGAGAGAGATTTTCAGTTATCTGTGGAACATAAAATTGACATACATTCAGCTGACCTCCACTATGCCTCTTTTCCTTGATATTTTCTGCTCTGCCCGAATGGTCAGTAGACACCTCAGGACATTTAACAACCGGTTCGTATCAGGGGAAGTGATGGGAAAGATCACATCACCTCACCGTTCTCGAACTGTGTAGAGCTGATGAAATAGTCACCTGAGAAAAAATGTCATCTCTATAGCATCTGTTAACTCTGAGTCTTTAATGTGAAATTATTCAAAATACGTCCAGCTCGTCTGTCACGTTTATGTTGTTAACACTTAATTGAAACAAAATATGCCAAAATATATGGTTTTAACAGATTCGATTAATAATCCTCCACAAATATCTAGAGGTGCTAACGTATTACTGATAATAACAGCGAGATGAGTGAGACTGCCTTCCTCTAGCCATTTTCACCATTTGCTAAGACTGATGACAGCAGCCATCGGGTTCTGGATGAAAATATCCATGAGACAATTTGTTGTTTCAGGTCTCTATGTGACATCAATTCTACACAAAATGAGCCATTGAAACAGTATAATTCCACCAAGTAACACTATGGCTAAATGCCCAGAATACATCTTTATTCCATGGTAATAGAGAGGGTGAAATACTCCATCCATCAGATAAGTTTATGTATGTGGTGACACATAAATAGCTAGGCTAACAAAATATGGGATCTCAAAATGGGAAAAAGCATCTCCATTAAGGAAATAAATCAATTCATGTAACAGTAGAATGCTGTGCTTTCTCTCACCATGTCATCCATCTTCTCTCCTGCTATCTGTTGGAATGAATAAGCTAAATAAGTAACAGAACAGGTTGTCCTCATTTCCTTACAGATTTCAGCTACATGTGCCTCATGATCCATGATATGGAATGTTTTGGGCATTCCTACCATTTAATATTCCAACTATCATTCATTTTCATATCTTGAAATATATTGTATAAAACTTTAAACTCCACAACACCACAATTAAGTGAACAAGTGGTAGATTTTTAATTATTTCACTACAGATGTTGTCATTTTTTGCCATGCCCCTGGGGTGCTGTGCATTTCTAACAAGAAACCTGGCAATTTCTTAAGAAATACTAATATTAATTAAAAAGGCTTCCTCAGTGTTGTTTTTGAATTATTTTCTATCTCCAATCCAAATGTTGCAAACAAAGCATGTTTTCTTGGGAATATTCTTTTAATTGGTAACCATTTCTTTTCTCATTTTTCTTTCCATGGGAAAAGAAACAGCAAAAACATGGAGAACATGGGGATGATTTCATTATTTCAGTGGTTTCTCTTTAATCCATTTCATCCATGTCTGAAAATAGCTAAATTAACTTCAATCTGGCATTGTCATGTATTGACTACATTAGCTCTTTATGTCAATCATGTTACATTTCTTTCCATTTTAATGAATAAAGTTTAATAGTCCTACTATTGTTCATTTTAATGTCTTGAAATATATTGTATAAAACATTAAACTCCACAAAGCCACAATTAAATGAACATGGTAAACTTTAATTTCCCTACAGATGTTGTTATTTTTTTGCCATGTCCCTGAGTGCTGTGCATTTCTAACAAGAAACATGGCAATTTCTTAAGAATTACTAATATTAATTAAAAAATCTTTCTTCAGTGTTGTTTTTGGATCGTTTTCAATCTCCAGTCCAAATGCTGCAAAAAAACATGTTTTCTTGGGAATATTCCTTTAATTGGTAATTTTTTTTTTCTCATTTTTCTTTCCATGGGGGAAAAAAGACAGCAAAAACATGGAGAACTGATTCACTTTCATGAATTCAGTGATGTTTCTCTTTAAAATATTTCATCCTGGCTGAAAATATCAGAATTAACTTCAAGCTGGCATTGTCATGCATTGGCTACATTAGCTCTTTATGTCAATCATGTTACATTTCTTTTCATTTTAATGAATAAAGTTTAAGTGCTTGAGCTGAAAGACAGCCCATTTAGTTTGGCATACACTTTTACACAAATAAATCAGAAATAAGCTTTTTCTTTTTAACGCAGATGTGTAGAATTCAGGTACTCAATAACAAGAAAGCTCTATTTTACTTATACAGCATTATAGCTTTCATTATATGATAGTGATCCATTACCCACCTCCTTATGGAGGACTGAGGGAAGATTTCTATTCTCCATTCCACAGGCAATTCTAGACCTTACTTAGGACGGCTTCAGCACCCTTATCTTAAACCAGTAAACATCTCAGCCTCATATAATCACATGATTTTGTGATTTTTCCTTATGTTTACTGAAAACTGCAGCTGAAGTGAACTCTCTAGGATAATTTCATCTACATCCTCTCCTTACCACCAGTCATTAAACAAAAGGTCATGATATTAAAGGGATAGTTCACCTAAAAATTTAAATTCTGTCATTAATTACCCACCCTCATGTCGTTCCAAACCCGAAACCCTTCCGTGTTTCATCTTCTTCGGGACCGCAATTAAGACATTTTTGATGAAATGTTGAAGCTCGCAGACCTGGCATATAGACCCAGCAGCACTGTAATGGTTCCCAGGTCCAAGAACCGTACAGACACTGTAAAACAGTCCATGTGACATCAGTGGCCCAACTTCAGTTTTGCGAAGCTACGAGAATACTTTTTAAGCGCAAAGAAAACAAAAATAACAATTTATTCAACAATTCTTCTCCCCCGAGTTACGTCTTCCGCCATTTTAGAGTATCACAACGCATACGCGCGCTTTCCCGTAAGCATAAACAACGCTGATAACGCAGATTACGTTCATGTGCGCGCTTTCTCCCCCGAACATAAACAACGCTGATTACGTCGATTACGCTCTTGGGTACTCTCCAAAATGGTGGAAGACTAACTCGGAGGAGACGGATTGTTGAATAAAGTCTTTTTTTTTTTCTTTGCGCTCAAAAAGTATTCTAGTAGCTTCACAAACTGAAGTTGAGCCACTGATGTCACAGGGACTGTTTTACCATTGTCCTTACTACGTTTCTGGACCTGGGAACATTTCAGTTGTGTTGCTGTCTATGCAGATTCTGAGAGCTCTCCATTTCATCATATATCTTAATGTGTTTCCCGATGAACGAGGTCCTTACGTGTTTGAACTACATTGAGGTGAGTATTAATGACAGAATTTCATTTTGGGTGAACTAACCCTTTAAGTAATATTCTCCCATCTAGTCAGTAGGAGGCCCTTGCATAGGTGAAAGACAAATGTCTCTATCTGCAGTGAAATAACAAAAGTTAGACTATGGTGCTGCTGAATGCTTGAATCTGATTGTTTGATGAATGTTCTGAGGCGTGAAATTATTTTCAGGAAAACGTATGGCTAAAGTAGTTCCAGGCAGGTCCTGAGACGCATTGCCGCCTATCCATATCACCTCCCAAATAGGTTTCAGTAATTTCAACAAAGATTTACAAGCCTACAACAGCAAAGAACCAAAACAACAACCGACAACTGCCAAGCAAATACATCAAGATCAAAACAACAAATTATTTCCATTGTTTTTTAACCACAGAATTCTGTTTTATAATATACAGAAAGCCATATTCTCTTTCTCCTGCTCTCTCTCCCATACAAACACACAAACACACACAGTACAGTCACACACACAGAACATCACACAGCCGTAAATATTAATACTCTTCATTTCTCACTAGCGAGGTCATGACTAGAAATTTTTGTAAAGCAATGAGACTTACAGTTTCACTATTAGTAGAGTGTAGAGTGTATTAGTATTAGTAGAGTGTTACTGCCGAACACTATTGAGAGATGCACAGACTAATTCACACACGCTTAATCTCTCTCTTTCTCTCTCTCTCATAACTGCGTTAATAACTGCATTACTATCAATGACTCAAGCCTCTGTTACTCTAAAATGACATTTTGGAATTAGCAATGGTGTGTGGGATGAGATGCAGAGGGAATTTATCCTACGCACAAGAGCGTTTTAAGGACAAAAACCTGACGAATGTCTTGAAGTACAATATTTGAACCATGTCTTGAGGTGTGGTCACCATAGTATAAGCAGAATAATTGACTCACGTCGGTTGAATTGATAGAAAATAATGCACACCCGAGGTGTAACAGCCATCACCACCTCGGGCGTGCATTATTTTGTAATAATTCGACAGCCTGTCGTCAATTACTCCTTAATTAAATGCAACCAAATGCATCCTATTGGCATACATCTGCACTGACTAAAACATGCAGTTTTACATGGTTTATTCAAAATTTTACATGGTTTATTCGAAAATTATTCGGAAGCAGATTTTGATTCCTTGACCTTATGCCACGGATTGTCAAGAGACAAGAGGTCACAGGATCAAAATCGGCTTGCCTGACAGAAGGCTTCTCAACAAGGGACAGGGGCTTGGTAAAATGTTGTGGTTTACAGCACAAACAGTTCATTAAGTTCTGAAGCCACCAGGAAATTAAAAGCAAAAGCTTCCAGACAAAGGGACTCTCTTTATCTTTAACAGGAGGGACGGCCGGGTGGGTCTCTTTCAGAGGACACCACAGCTGTCTCCACAGGGAGAGCGCTTTAATTAGATGTCAACATGGCAGAGGAGAATGCAGACTTTACAATACTCTCCAGTACAGGGCTTGGCTGAGTTTCTACAAAACTTACGTGACTGGTCATGGGTTGCAAGTCTTGTGGGTGGTTATATTTCATGTGTGAATATAAATGAGTCAACAAAATATTTTCCTAAAATATGTTGACTATGTTCAGACCAAAATGTCAGCAGAAACATGACCTGAATTACTGCATCAAACAAACAGGTCTAAGTTTATGCTGGCAGTGAGAAATTATATTTTGTATTTTTTTTATACATATTTTAATATTCTATTTTTTAATTTACATTCACAATAGCAGATTAAAGACAAAAATGTGTGTGTGGCTGATTGCTAGCAACATGAGGAACACAAGCCTCGCTTACTCCATAAGGAAAAAAAATGGAAGTAATTGAAGAAAAACAAGGGAATGCAGCAGTCTGGTGTTCCCATGACTTATGACCACTCTTCGAAACAGACAACTCATTTTTGTAGAAAAGAGGAAAAATATCTCCCAAACTGAAGTTTACTAGATACTGAAAAGACACAGAAATACACTTACAATGAACAGTTCACCAAAAAAAAATACTGAGCGCATGCTGGCTTGCGTAGTGGTTCATATGGCCTCTTAAGACTTGGAATAAAGCACACAAGTCATATTGACTATTTCATGGTGCTTTTTGTCTGCTTTCAAATTTATGGAAAAGGAAGAAAAGTATTTTCATAGAATGACTACTAAACAGCATAACTGACTACTGTCTCAAGCAACCAATTTCCTTCTCGACAAGTTTCAGATGTCTCATATCACTCCATGGTCGCTGCCTTCTCATATAATAGAATAATTTAAACTCAAATCAATATTTGATGTCCATTCATTTATTCACTTGGCAAGTAGCTGTGTATTGAGTCGGATAATGGACAATCACCCAGTCATTATCGCAAAATACTATTCAGGGTGATACAGACCCCTCTGCATTGCCTCTGTCTTTATTTTGCGATAATGACCGGCTGACTGCAGATTATGCCTTAGATAATTATTCTCTCTGCCACCAACTCAAGAGTTCACAGCTTGTTACTATTCCAAACCCTGGCTCTAATACCAAACCAAACACCAACAGAAAGATGTTAAATTCTTAGTGTTTTCTCCTGGCAGTGAGAACTCTATAACACTTCCCCACCAAGGCCAAAAGTGGAACAGTCTACAGCATTCAGACTTTTAATACGTCGGGTCATTGCTTATACCTGTTGCTCTTTGATGAGCCAGCATGCAGTTTGGGAAAGAACCGTTTTATGTCTCTGTTCTCTGAAGCTTCCATCCTGCTTTTGGTTAATTTGCTCTGCCATATTCAAGGACCTCAGAATGCTGAACACTGTCAATATCGATATTTGCACACACCAGCTGGCCAAACAATCGAACGCCCCTAGAGACACTGGTAAACACAAATGAGACTTTTGAGTTAAATGACTGATGTGAGAGATGGCTGTGTTGCATCAGCAAGAGCTGTTTAGTATGCTGCGGTTCAACACTTAATTGTCTACCGCTGTGTCAGTTGACTGCAAGAGAAATCTCTGACTTCTATAATGGGAAAGAGTCTGTCTCTTACATTGGGCAAGCAGCTGTATAGCACTTAATTTCCCATCTGGTTTAACTCTGCAAACAGCAGCTATGAACCTGCTTGAATATAGATAAGAAAAAAAAGGTTAAAGATACAGAAGCACATTGATAAGAAAGGCAGCTTGAAGTTGCATTACATTCCTGCTCATTTTCATAAAGTTTGGTGTTTCTCAACTTTATCACACCAAAAGTATGCCTGAAGGCCAAGTCGCTGTAATTCTCATTGAAAATTAATAACTTCAAATTAGAACCCAACAGCCTCGGTTTTGCACCCCCTTTTGTTTTTCAAATTTGTAACTGACAAAGCACCTCATTACTGATTTTCTGGAGTTCAGTGATCCAACTACACAGACTGTCAACATACTCTCAACGGGTAAATGATTTAATTCTTAAAATGTCTATAAATTATAACTTTAAAATTGTAACTGGTTTCCAAACAAACATGTTCTTATCTCTCTTTTTTTGTTTTTGGTCACATACAGTGGGGCAAAAAAGTATTTAGTCAGCCACCAATTGTGCAAGTTCTCCCACTTAAAAAGATGAGAGAGGCCTGTAATTTTCATCATAGGTATACCTCAACTATGAGAGATAAAATGAGAAAAAAAAATCCAGAAAACATTGTAGGATTTTTAAAGAATTAAGTGGTAAATTCCTCTGTAAAATAAGTATTTGGTCACCTACAAAAAAAAGCAAGATTTCTGGCTCTCACAGACATGTAACTTCTTCTTTAAGAGGCTCCTCTGTCCTCCACTGGTTACCTGTATTAATGGCATCTTTTTGAACTCGTTATCAGTATAAAAGACTTCTGTCCACAACCTCAAACAGTCACACGCCAAACTCCACCATGGCCAAGACCAAGAGCTGTCAAAGGACACCAGAAACAAAAATGTAGACCTGCACCAGGCTGGGAAGACTGAAGCTGCAATAGGTAAGCAGCTTGGTGTGAAGAAATCAACTGTGGGAGCAATCATTAGAAAATGTAAGACATACAAGACCACTGATAATCTCCCTCGATCTGGGGCTTTACGCAAGATCTCACCCCGTGGGGTCATAATGATCACAAGAACTGTGAGCAAAATTCCCAGAACCACACGGGGGGACCTAGGGAATGACCTGCAGAATGCTGGGACTAAAGTAACAAAGGCTACCATCAGTAAGACACTGCGCCGCCAGGGACTGAAATCTTGCAGTGCCAGACGTGTCCCCTGCTTAAGCCTGTACATGTCCAGGCCTGTCTGAAGTTTGCTTGAGAGCATTTGGATGATCCAGAAGAGTATTGGGAGAATGTTATATGGTCAGATTAAACCAAAATAGAACGTTTTGGTAAAAACTCAACTTGAGGAGAAAAAATGCTGAGTTGCATCCAAAGAACACAATACCTACTGTGAAGCATGGGGGTGGAAAAATCATGCTTTGGGGCTGTTTTTCTGCAAATGGACCAGGACGACTGATCCGTGTAAACGAAAGAATGAATGGGGCCATGTATCTTGATATTTTGAGTGAAAACCTCCTTCCATCAGCAAGGGCATTGAAGATGAAACGTGGCTGGGTCTTTCAGCATGACAATGATCCCAAACACACCGCCCGGGCAACGAAGGAGTGGCTTCGTAAGAAGCATTTCAAGGTCCTGGAGTGGCCTAGCCAGTCTCCATATCTCAACCCCATAGAAAATCTTTGGAGGTAGTTGAAAATCTGTGTTGCCCAGCGATAGCCCCAAAACATTTACTGCTCTAGAGGAGATCTGCATGTAGGAATGGGCCAAAATACCAGCAACATTGTGTGAAAACCTTGTGAAGACTTACAGAAACGTTTGACCTCTGTCATTGCCAAAAAAGGGTATATAACAAAGTATTGAGATGAAATGTTGTTATTGACCAAATACTTATTTTCCACCATAATTTGCAAATAAATTCTTTAAAAATCCTACAATGTGATTTTCTGGATTTTTTTTCTCATTTTTGTCTCTCATAGTTGAGGTATACCTATGATGAAAATTACAGTCCTCTCTCATCTTTTTAAGTGGGAGAACTTGCACAATTGGTGGCTGACTAAATACTTTTTTCCCCCACTGTAAGTGTGTGCAGCTCTGCTAAGCTGTGGATACTTATCTCCTCTTCTCCACAAAGTAAGTAAAAGAGACAATGAATTTATAATTCATATTGTTAGATTTTTTTTAATTATTACTTGGGTTTATAAACATACCCAGTCACAAAAAATATTAAAACTATCCCACAAGATTGTGAAGGGCTCACATACTGTCCATTTTTGCTTTTGGCCTTCATAAACATAATTGTTTTTACATAAACACACTGTAACTCTAACCTCAATTGTGTATTTCAGATGTATCACATCCTACAACCTCATCATCTGCAGAGAAAAATCGCCACTTAATCACACCAAAATGATGTACTTAAAGGCATCATATTGAAACTTGGTCTTCATCACATCTATTTTTTGTTCTTATTTTGTGTTTTACTACTTTATGCATTTATTCATGTTCAATGTCCATTGTCATTCATTAATGTATTCAGCTAATAACTGTTGTTAAGAGCACTGATAATTTTGCATGTCAATAAAAACATAATTCACACAACATGCTGCTGTTGTGGTTATTGTCGTTGTTGTTTTAATGTAAAACACTAACCGAGGCTACACTCTTAGATGCCTCATTACTGATTCGCTGGAGCTCAACCATCCAACTACACAGACTGTCAGCACACTCTCAACAGGTAAATAATTTCTTTTTTAAAATGTCTATAAATTATAACTTTCAAATGCTAATTGGTTGCCTATGTCTTTTCTCTTTTTAGTTTAAGAGAACATGCAAGTGTGACCAGCTCTATTCAGTTAAGGATACTCTCCTCTTCTTCAAGTAAATAACAAAGATATTGATTTTTTGTTAGATATTTTTTATTACTAGGGTTTATGCATAAACATACCCAGCTATCCTATGACTTTAAATTACTTTTTCCTTTTAACATTGTGAAGTGCTCACATACTACTTTTGGCATTCATAAACAATTGTTTTCACATAAACAAATGAAAGGAGACAAACTGTACATCTAAACTCAACTGTGCATTTCAGATGCTGTCACATCCTACAACCTCATCATCTGCGGAGAGAAACTGCCATTCAATCACACCAAAATACAGATAATGATTAACTTAGAGGCATCATAGAGGATTGTGAAGATAGTTCACTGGAGCTTGGTCTTCAATACACAATTTTATGTTCTATTTTGTTTTACTACTTTAAGCATTTATTTATGTTCAATGGCCATTGTCATTCATTAATGTATTCTGCTAATAACTGTTGTTAGAACACTGTCATGAGAAAGGTTGCATGCAGATTCACTGATCACAGAGTGAAAATGTGAACTGACTGAAATCATAGCAGTTGCTTTAATAAAGAGCTGAATACTGTAGCATAATGAATGTTGAGTCTCTTTTTCTGGACATTGGATGCTTTAGTCAGCCTGTTGTGTTGAATTAATGAGTCTGTCAACCCTCTGTGTACGGGGTTCATAATACTTAGCAGCTTTCATTAGCAAACATATAGCACTTGTTTAACATCTGTGCCAGTTTTCAAAAAGGTACTCAAAACGGTAAAGTTTGTAAAAGGTGCAACTTTGCACAGCAGGAATTGTTGGAATATTTAAACCTATTAAATGCAAGGATGGATGCAGATATATTTAGAAAATAATAAGTGCATGACCATACTGCTATTCTAAGCTGGTAATAGACTGAATACAGATGGTTATTTCCTACTTCAGATCAAGGGTCATATGCAAACCTACATACAGTAATCTTGCTCCATTACTGCTAGAGGCAGAGAGGACTAAAGAGTTGTTCTCTATGTGGTACCTGAAATAAAGTCTTGGTTGCTATATGCACATTAGTGTATTGTTGGCTTACCAAATAAATAATTTTGTGGACATGAAATATTGATTTGATCTTATAACTTACACTTTGAAAAAAAAAATAGTACATTACAATAAACAAGACAGTCAGCTGTAGCGTCTGGACCAATCAAACACACAATATATATTTTGTTTTTATATTTAACATATACTCTGTAACCTCAGTTAACAAGCCATATGAGGATTTATGGACCCTTCCCCCCGAAATGCGTGACACCCCAGGAAGCCGAACAGGCACCGGGTTGCATGGCAACCAACGCTGATATCACTGGGTTGATTGGCCAAAAGTATGTAAAGCAGGGAAAATCCCTGCATGTCCCAGGACAAATGCACAGTAGAAATTGACTTTTCTATTAATTAATTCATAGGAAAACCTTTTTTTGGATGAACAGTGTATCCTTCAGGTCATTTTGTATATTATTGTCATCGTGTATTTTTTCTTTGAAATTGTATACTGTTATGCACTTATAATCGAAACACACTCCTGTCAGCTTACTATAAATCTCTCATGTGTAATATCTATTAATTCGCCTTCTTATGAATCTAACAAGCGGTATATTATATATGGTACATAGCATATATATTGGGTCCTGAGCATCCTTTAGTAATGGGTGGGAGTGCGATTCAGTCATTTGCAAATTACCATCTTTAGAGCAAAGGGTCGAACCCTCCACATTGCCACCGTCCTCTCGGAATTTCCATCTTCTTCATTGACAAGCCCATCTTGAAGGCGGACTTCTCCGACCTTAAAGCCCTTCTCCAGGGACCCTTCCCAGTCGGTGGTTTGTTTTAATCTGAAGGATGTAAGAAAAACGCTTCCGGAACGCATAATCTCGTGCCAGGCTTCGCCTTGTCCTTCCCTTCTTCAAGTTAATCTTACGCCAACTGGTTCTTTTTCATCTACCAACTTCAGCAAAGATCTTGGGTCTTAAGATTGCATCAGGAATCTATTTCAGACAGACGAGACTTGCAAGTATCAACCTTAGTCTTATTAATTGATACATTAAGTATTATTTGCACCTTTTTACAAAGGTGTTTTTGAACTAAGAATCTGACGTATCCCAGGTTTAGATCTGCTGAATATGCAAAATGATTCCATAAATGTCATTCCTTATGTCCCTTTCTTTAGTGCTAAACTTTAACCCATTCCTATACCAACTGTATGCGTGTGTATCTATGTGTATGTTAGACTAGTTTAAGTATTTATGTAGGATTTGTAACGGTTTTATTATGTATTAGCTCTAAAAAGTGGAAGATTTATTCCTAATGATAACTGGTTATTGATTCATAATAATATTTAGATTTAACCGAATTAACTGTAGCATATCATATTACAATGCTTTTGATCTGTCCGGCCACTGAGTAGACAATATACATTTTACAATTCAAGGATATTTATTTTCTGGCCACGAACAATAAACGTTCCCCGTCTTTGTACAGTGCAGCAGTAATTCTTAGCGAATGTAGCAATGGTTCAAACATTCATTGACTTCGAACTGTGAACAGCAAAAAGAGACAATCCGTTGTGAATATAAGGAATTTAATAAATTAAACTATATCTAACATATAACTAACTAAAAAATATATACACAGAATGAAACAAAGTAAGGAAAAAGAGAAGAGCATAAGAATGGCAGTATTTCACATCAATTTTAACCACAACCTATGAAAATCATCAAAGGATCAAAAATCACCTTAAAAGGGGCTGAGACTTAAACACGCATCTAAATAATTTTGAGCGGTTACTTGCATTGGTTTTCGATTGCTGAAGAAGAGTCCGGATGCGGTAGATAACGGAGGTCTTTTGATTAGTTTGTGAGGAGTCAGCTGGAAGTTTTTTACTTCTGGTTCTTCTGAAGAAGTCCGCAGTGACTAACGTTATTTGAAAGTAAAAACTGCCGGAAAATAAACTCAAAAGGAAGGTCTTGAGAGTCTTGAAAAGTGTTGTCTCAAACGAAGAAGAAGTTTCTGAGCAAAGTTTTTCCGGGCCAATCGCTTTTGAGAATTCCTATTCTGTGTGTACTGGCCAATGAGAGGCATGGATTTTGAGCGGAGCCACTTTCTCTTTCTCTTTTTATGGCTCATTTTGCATGCGTTAGGCCGGTCGGACTATCCGGAGCCTTTTTCACCCAAAATATCGTACCAGTCATATGATGCTTTTCACAATCACATACTGTACATCATTGTCCGAGGAATGAAAAGCAGATAATTTTGATACCAAGAAACAAACATTTGGAATAGATTGAACCAAAGATACATACATACACCTGATTATCAGTGTTTTATGGCTTTAACTAATTCAAATAACGAGTGGTAATTCGGCTAATCTAATAGGGGAACGTACACACAACACATGCATATACCAGATACAATTATAACTGATTAATTATAGTCTAAAAGAAAGAAATGTCTTTATGTGTGTGTGTGTGTGTTAGTTTGTGTGTGTGTGTTAGTTTGGCCATTTACAGCTCTTTGGGTATGTGTTTGAAATCAGATTGGGGGATGCTCGTGGTGGCTGGTTCTAATCTTCTTGACGGCGAAGAACCATTTGGCAATTTACACCCCTATACGAACGTAAAGTTTCTGACCAGAACTGTAATTTATATGCAATTGTCAAAAGGCTAAAAGGGTCTTTTAAGCCATAAACAGTCCAACGCTCATGCATGATCCGACCGACGCGACAGATGTTAGACTAGTTTATGTGTTTATGTAGTCTGTTAGACTATTTTAAGTGTTTATGTAGTTAATAAAACCTTACTTGTATCACACTTGACGGGGTTCATTGTTTGCTCATAACTGGAGTCACTTACTCATGCAGATTTATGCTACAAGCTTTTGTAGAATTGTACATTAAGAAAGTTATTTCCCTTAACCAGGAATTTAACGTTCTTAGAATTGACAAGACGTTTGACCCTGAGAGGTCAGCTAAATATCACAGCGGATCTAAAATATTCATAATTAATTATAACTAGGTATGGTTTAATTAATCATATTTCCTCATGAGCTGATTCGTTACACAGCCTAGCAACAAAACAAACCCTGCAGTTTATCAATTATCATTTTAAAGGGGTCATATGATGTTGCTAAAAAGAACATTATTTTGTGTATTTGGTGTAATGAAATGTTTATAAGGTTCAAAAAACACATTATTTTCAACAATGTACATTATTGTTGCTCCTCTATTCCCCGCCTTTCTGAAACGTGTTCGATTTTTACAAAGCTCATCGTTCGAGAAGCTGTGATTGGTCAGCTATCCAGTGCATTGTGATTGCCGAATACCTCAAGCGTGTGACGGAAATGTTTACGCCCCTTACCATATTGTGATGCCCTGTCCGGCCAGAGCGATGAGACAAAAACATTAAAACCCATTATAAACGAGGCATTTGTTGCATCCAGTGGGGACATAATTACGGATTATAATGACTGTCTTTTTACGCGTTGCATCGCGCCACGTAAACATAAAAACATGTCTGCATTTGTGATCGGAGAAATTACAAAAATCAAGCGCTACTCTACACTGCTCAAACCTCACATTTGACTCGTCAGTGGCAATTCTTTAAATATAAAAAACGTACTTGCAGTCTGCGAGTCAGAACAGCCGGCATTGTAGTCTACTCTCACATGTTCAGGAAACAGTCCTCCATAAAATGTGCGGACACATCTGAAATTTGGGTTGAACTGTTCTGGAACAGTGTTGTAAATACAACTTAACCACTGATTTCTAGTCGTGTCCTCTTTTGGAAGGCCAAACAAAGTAGTTTCGCTTTCACAACGAAACGCAGCGTCACACACGGCGGCTTAGAGTGAGCAGGCGGCGGGCGTGCGCAACCACGTGAACGACCCCGGTCGGCACTCCCGCTTTGTCTATGGTGAAAGCCGATCCGGCGATCCACAGCATTGATGTTGATGTATTTCCTCAGCGACCTGCACTGATCAGCTCCAGGCATGACGAATCGGATATTGTCCTCTTTTGAAAGGCCAAACAAAGTAGTTTCGCTTTCACAATGAAACACACAGCGCCTTCACAACATGGCGGCGGCGGCAACAACAATACTACAGCGAGAATAAAAGTTACGCCTTCTTTCTTTGCGTGAACATTTGGGTGGCGTTATGCAAATCTTCCCACATCGTGACGTAGACATGTGGGGGCGTGTTAGAACGAGCCGTTTTAGGCGTGGTTAATTCTTAACTTTTATAAAGAATATCTCTTTGGATTTGAGATTTTAGTCTTTGCAACTTTACAGATCTTCTTATGCACCAAGAGCTTGTAACACTCCAAAGAGAAAGGAAAAATTGAAATCGCATCATATGACCCCTTTAAATGTTAGGGATCCTTTATGGCCACTTTTCTTATAAAAGGAGGTTCTATTATTTATCAAACTGACACTGGTTAAGATCCATAACCATACAAGATAGAATCAACTACACTACATCAGTATTCAATATGTCTCTCCACACTCTTAAAAATAAAGGTTACTGGCATTGATGGTTCCATAAAGAACATTTAACATCCACGGAACATTTGCATTGTACAAAAGGTTCTTTATAGAGGAAAAAAAAAATTTAGATTATTAAAATGTTTTTTCACACTAAGAAAAAAAGTTTATTTTAGAAATTGCTCACTGAAATGTTATGTAGCCAAAAATAGTTTTTGTATGGCATCACTGTGAAACCCCCCCCCCCCTTTGCAACTTTTATTTTTAATAGAGCATGAAGGTGTGGGAATGGATTGCAGAAGCTGGATCACTCGTCACCTGATTTTGATCCCCCTATGTTTCTTATGCAAGGAGATAAAATACTTAGCAAACTGATAATGGTTAATTTGTTAAGATCCAAACTGTAGTGTTGGATGTTGTGACTGACCAATCAAAATCATGTATTCCAGAGAGCCATGTAATACGATTTTATCATATTGTTTGATGTTTCTCTAATTGATGTTCATTGTCCTTTGTCAAAGTGAAATCTCAGAGGCTCTGCCAGCAAGTTTGATAGAATGACTGATGATGTTTAGAGTTGTCACTCAAGACAGTGTTACAGTCACATTGTACACCATCTGTTGGTGACTACAAGATTAGAACATATCTATTGGAATGTATCGGTCTACATTTGATGGCATGATGTCTTCCTGTTTCATACTTGAGGAAAGATTCAAAAGATGAATGTCGATTGAAATTCACTGAATGATGAAACAAATGTTGCTAAAGAAAAGCTACTGCACTTCTTTAAATGGTAAATTAAATTGTTTTGTGAAGGATTAACTGTGTTTCAGCAATTACAATATATAATGGATTTAATATTTTCTTTCAGCTTGAAAAAGTTGGAAGATCTGCAGTGGCAAACATGATGGAAAAGTTGTGTTCATTCTGACGGGCATGAAAAAGGTAAAAGACGCTTTAGTCATGTTCTGCCAAATCATCAGTTGCAGCATAGTGTTGATGTATACAGATGGCTTCAAGGAATTTCTAGCACTACTGTTTTTCTGTTCTACTTCTTTTCACTGTCTCCATTTTACTCCTCCAGATAGTATATGATATATGGAAAATATGATTTGAAAAACACTAGTGTGTACATGCATTCCTTGAGCTTGTGCTGCAGTTTTTCAAGGTTTTAGAGCACAATCACTGGTACATTCCCTGAGGATATGAGAACAGAGTTAGAGATTTTATGCCATCTTCTATTGGAAAATTTGTTAAAATACCATCTCCCATTTGCCACTGAGTTCTATATTGGACCACAAAGAATACATAATTCAGTTGGGAGCATTGTTCTGTTACAGTACATGGCACTTTGTAACCAACACACTGGAATTTCTTTGCTATACACAACTCTTTGCTTTATTTTCGGTCCAAAACCTCCCAAAATGATCTACAAACATATACATGTTTGCAAATGTATGAGAATGCAGGCAGCATCAAAACAGCAGCTCCAAATTGCTTGTGATCAGTGATTGTCACTTGTGAACAGTGATTGTCACTGCCACATAGACAATAATGTGTAGATACGATCTGCAATTTTTATTCTAAAACACTATAATGAGAAATATTGTGAATATCAGTGCTGTGTGTGATGAACAGAAGGACAGAGTACATTTATCTTCCTGCCATTCCAATTTGAATCCCAATTCAGCTTCCTGAAAATAGATACACCCCTACACCTAAACGTAAGCAGATCATATGAAAACTTATGAATTCATTCAAATTTTTCGGCCAATTTGCCAAAACATAAAACAGCTACGAATTGCTATGAGAGTGTGTTAAACTAAATATTATAATGGTTTTTTAAATATTGTTTGTAATATAAAAAGCTTAAAACCTAAAAGAATTATACCTCAGAAAAGTTGTAGAAAATAAAGCAAAAGTGCTCCAGCTTTTTAGTGTTTTCAGATAACACATTGCCTCAAGGTTCTGGGCTTAGTCTAGCCTTTGGAGATTAAAACCAGTGCTTTTATTGGAGTGGAAGCATCAAACTCAATCAGTTGTAAACAGGTGTGACAAGACAAGAAACTCGCAAGCTTTGAGATCACTCAAGCAAGATAATAAGTAGAGAGCTACATCAATGGCAGCCATCTCAAACATGGGTCACCAGCCAATCAGCTTCATTGCCCTCTGGGAACACCTCTAGTGGAAAGAGTTGCACAATCATCATCGCACCGTTAAGAGTCAGCCCTCAAGGTTCAGCTTCTTTACTAGCCTTTCTTTTTTGACTCAATAGTTTATTCTTACACTTTCTTTGAAGCTAAAGCTTATGCACGGTTCATACCTTATGGAGCACAATTTGAATAAAATATATACAATAAAATATGAGATATTATGAAATGTTAAAGTTAAAATTATGGTTGACAGCAATAAGGTGATTTTCATGTCATGGTCGATAACTAATAACAACCATTATTACGATCTATACCATTTTGTCGAAAAATAAATAAAAGGTCATCTAAATGTAAAATTAACCTACAGTATCGCCTAAATAAACAAAGCTCCAACTTTGAAAGAGCAGATTTTAGGAGAAAGAAAACAAGGGATTTCCCCCCTTTTTTTTGGCCAATTAATTCCTGGCAGGAGTCAATGAACCCTGTAGAGGAAGTCATCTCACTGCACTGATGATGTGCAGGCCATTTGAGCTTTAGATGAAATATGTATGAATGTAAAAAAATCCAGTTCAAGCTCTAGCACACTTATCAATTACAGAGAGATGGCTACTTCAATCCTTCTACTGAATATTTCTTTAAGAAACGGTCAGCCAGAGCAGAAGTGAAAAACATGTCCGACTAGATGGTGCAATTCCTACTGAGAACATATTATTCCTACTTCAACCTTTAAACAATATGAATTAAAATACTTAAAATCAGAGGCACCATGCCCATTCAAATCGTCTCCTCCAAAACACACAAACGCGCTCAGGCAGACCAGACCATTGATGGCAACGCCGTCAATACCTCATGTCTCATTCACCAGTGAGAAAACATCACAGTACAAAGTGCATATTACCAAAATAGCACCTTTCATTCTCGCTGGAACACGCTGATGACGTATGTCTGCGCAAACAGGGTGCGCAGAGGTATGCAAATACATACTTTGACAGGCAGGCAGGACAGCCGATCGTAATGTTCGGACCGAACATTTTGATTGGACGAGCATTTTAAGGTCCTACGATTTCCACAGACAATATAAATAAATACATTTAGACCACTTAGCTTAGTGATTTCTATTGGGATGTGTAGAGACTTTCAACCAGCATAACAATTTTTGGTTACACTTTATTTCGATAGTCCACTTTAGACATTCTACAAACTATAAGTAACTTAGTAACTACATGTCAACTACTTCTCATTAATTTGCAATTACATGTCTACTAACTCTCAGAGTAGACAGGGTAGGTTTAGGGTTAGTGGAATAAGTTGACAAAGAAGAGTTAGAAGATATTAAGCAGACAGTCTACTATACTCTACTAACTGCTAGTTGACATGTAGTTGCAAGTACTTACTGTTAATATAATGTCTAAAGTGGACTATCGAAATAAAGTGTTACCCAATTTTTTTTTTTAACAAAAACACCTACCCTGCCTTTAAGAAAACTACATGTTTTTATGTGCAGTTAATAGATTACACTAACATCAGGCTACTTTGCCCATCGCCCGTTATAGATCAACTGAATGATCTCTATTGTGCAAAATGCATTTGTTTGAGAATCGAGATATTTTCTGATATAGTTAACACATTTGGGAATATTTCAAATAAAAAGGAAAAAATAAAACATAAGCCTACATCAGTTATACAGCGCTATTTTCTATACATATACATACAAACAAAAAACACTGACAATCATATTAACCACTTCTCTATTTTAAAAGTTCATTTATACAAGGAAGGTGTCATGTTTCTCTTTGTAATACCTAATCCTATTTTCAGTCCCACTCTACATAACCAAGGTGCCGGCCTGTCTGATGTTTTCCAGCACAACAGCAGCAGGTCCCTGGGGATTTTGGGTAATGTAGTAAACAACAGTCAGCAGCTTTCAGCTTTGCTCACTGAAACCCTTTAAGAAACCTCTGTGGACTCTGCCAGCTCCAAACAACAGGAAGTGAACCCGGGTAAACAGCCAGTGCACAATGCATTCAAACATCTTGTCAAAGACAACACAGCGGTGCTCGGTCTCCACCTGTATGCAGTCTAACTCAGCTGTCTTTTCCCACCCCCAACAACTCTACACTTCATTTATATAACCAGAATATCTCCCAAAGCTGCTGTTGGAGAGCAGAATGAGATATCACAAAGTGGGTGGTGGGTTTTATCACAGCTGTCTGTATTTATAGAACACCAGTCACTATGGTAAAAAAGAAAAATACTGTTAATGTGCCCTCAGGTGGGCTATCATGTGTTACACAATCGTATATAGGGATGGGCAACTTCGGTCCTGGAGGACCACTGTCCTGCAGAGTTCAGCTCCAACCCTAATCAAACATACCTGGACAAGCTAATCGCGGGTTGGCAATATACCGAAAGCTACAGGCAGGTGTGTTTGAATAAGGTTGGAGCTAAACTCTGCAGAAGGGTCCCTGGTATACACACACAATTGTATAATTCATATAAAGGTCAGTGCTAGTTTGATTAATGGGACAGTTGGTGTTGTCTTTCATGTCATTTGTCTACAATTAACTTTAGGCTTTCAAAATGTTTTGCATGACTAGTTCCACTGCAATTCTTGTTTTCACATTAAACTTTTACTTCACTAACAAATGACTCAACGGTGTACAGTTATTCAACAGTGATTTGACAGTCACAGAGGTGAATGACAGACTAAAAAGGCAAGAAAATGGGAAAGCTGGAGGGTCAAGTTCCCAAAGGCAACAGAACAGCTTGGCAGAAAGAGAAAATGACATCTTCGCTGCTTTGGATCTCCTCTTGTGTTCTTATAAAGAGAATCTGAGAACAGCACAGAAGTAAACAACATGGAACAAATGCGTTTTTTTCCACATTCAATTTCAAACTTTCACAATACTGGTACATATGAGGGGAAAGCAAGCCCCCCTATGTGTGAGCTGCAAGAGAGAGGTGTCTCATTCAACAAACTAACTGAATTGTGAAAAAAAAAAAAAAAAAAAAAAAAAAAAAAAAACTAAAATAAAAATGGTCATAGAATTTTTTGGATTGCAAACGTAATGGGATTGAATCTATTTATTTCTAGAGTTTTACTGCTATAAAAAAAACGTTTGGGGAAAGCAGCAACATTTCCACTGTTATTCAAAGATTATTTCTGGAATGTTTTGAATTCATTGCTTAGTGGATTTCAAAAATATGAAATTATCTTACACCACATATTTCCTGTAACATAATTGTATTTAAAAATACATAAGCACAACACACAAATAAATATATATTTTTTTCACTAATGCATTGGTTCCAATACCAGTGCACGGCCGAGAGACAATTCTCATACTTCATAATAGTAAAGCGAGTTCATTGTGTATTTCAGAGTCACAGAGAACCATCATATTCAACAAGCTCTCCTATGTGTTGTTAACACCACTGCAAATCTCGGTCACGGTGCGTGTGGAGAGATGAAGCGAGGACTCAAGTGCAGGATGAATGGTTCTTTCTTTTAATAATAAAAATGAAACTAAAACAACCCCGAGGGTGGAAAACAGACAGGCAGGCTAGGAACTGCATTACATGCAGACATAACACACACAATGAGAAAACAACGGATCAGTACGGGATTACAGACACCAGGAGAATAAATGGGAACTAAACGAGGAGGCTAACGAGGGAGACACATGTGGAGCAACTTAAACAATAACGAGGTTACAAGATGGGAGGGGCCAGACAATAGACAGGGGAGCACATGGCAACAGACAAACACAAGCCATGTGCTCACAGAACACTGTCATCTGGTGGCCATCCTGGGCACACCCGCTGAAGACTGTGACAGAGCCCCTCCCCTAAGGAGCGGATTCCAGACGCTCCACCAAAAGAAATCCCGGAGGGAGGTGGAACGGAGGTGGATCAGGGGGAGGGATGGTGGGCCAGGCCCGTGTAGTGGAAGAGGGCCTGGAGATAGAGGTAAACCAGGGTGTCAGGGTGGGACCGGCAGCCTGGCATGGAGCTTGAGCTTGGGCAGAGCTGGCAGGGCATGGAGCTTGAGCTTGGGCGGAGCCGGCAGGGCATGGAGCTTGAGCTTTGGCGAAGCCGGCAGGGCATGGAGCTTGAGCTTGGGCGATCCGGCAGGGAACCAGGCTCTAGGAAGGCCTCCCGGCCTTGAAGGACGGAAGAAGCCTTCTTCCTCCTCCTGTTTCCGAGAGGGCGGCACTGCAGGCTTCTTCTCCGCCTCGGGGCACTGCCGCCTCGGGGAAACCGTGAGTGGGCACCGCCGCCTCGGGGAAACCGAGAGCGGGCACCGCCGCCTCGGGGAAACTGCGAGCGGACACCGCTGCCACCGACATCAGCGGGGATTCCTGCACGCTCCGGGAACGGACGTGAGGTACTGAGTGCGGCAGATGAGGCCTCTGATGCCCCGTGGATTGCCGCCTCGGGGGAACTGTGCGTGGGCACCGCCGCCTCGGTGGAATGTGCCAAGAACTCCACAAACCCCTCAAAGGATACATGAGCGGATCCTAACATGCTCCAGTGACTAATGGGCTCATCAAGGGCATAATTGAATAAGTCCTTTAGCGCGGAGTCATTGTAGCCCAGCCCCTCTGCAGCATTCCTAAATTCCCAGGCAAACTCCCTCAGATCAGTCCCTCGTTGACGGAGGGAGCTTAAGGTATCCAGCTGGAGCATGCGCTGGTAGAGGGGGCTGGAGAGAGTGGAGACCGGTAGACGGAGTGAGCCATTTCTCAGTCCTCATGTTGGCTGATCCGTTCTGTCACGCTGCGTGCGGGGAGATGAAGCAAGGACTCAATTGCAGGAGAAATGGTTATTTATTTCAATAATAAAAATGAAACAAAAACAAACTAAAAAAACCCAGAGGGGGGAAAAACAGACAGGCAGGCTCGGAACTGCACTACATGCAGACATACACACACAATGAAAAAACACGGATCAGCACAGGATCTTCTTCTTTTGGTTTTATGGCAGGTTGCGAACCAACTTCATAGGTGCATACCGCCACCTACTGAGATGGAGTGTGAAGAGAATGTACCATTTCTCACCTAAATCTTAAATTGTTCATTATTCCACAATTCTTAAGAAATCTCATGATTGCACTTATGTTTTCCTGCATTTGGACCATCATTCAGAATACTACTTAATGAAAATTCTTTAACTCCTAAGGATTGTAATTCATCTTTAAGTCGATCCCTTTCTCTTTCATATGCTGTACATATCATCAAAACGTGTGTTCCACTGATTCCTCTGTTAAACAAACATCACATAGACCAGTATTAGGCTTCCCTAATGTATAGTGCTTGGTTAAGATTTGAATGTCCTGTTTGTATATGTGTTAAAATGACTTCTACTTATGTTATGAATTATTTTTCTTCTTTTTATTCTCCTTTGTACTTTGTGATAATGCCTATTGTTTGACATGAGTCCCAGTATATCTGCCATACAATATTGCATGCATTTAATATGAACTGTTTCCCTTCTATTCTGCTGAGTGCAATATTTATACTTGGATCGTCCATATTTAAGGATTCTTTAGCTATTTTATCTACCTCTTCATTACCTTGAACTCCCACATGTGCAGGTGTCTTTTCCCATCAGTAATGAATGTAAAATAAAAGAAAAAAGATTGTTCTTGTGAGTGCGGATCATAATTTCTTATACACATGTGCAGGTACCCATATAAACCGAGTAATTATCCTTATCTGTTTAATACTATATAGTGTAATCATGATTTCTGTTAAAATGTCTTTTCTATTTGATTGCCATGATTGTAAACTCATAAGAGCTGCCATTGAGTCAGAGCATATTATTACTTTATCCGGTCTTACTTCATATACCCACTCTAATGCCATAAGGATAGCTACAATCTCTGCTGTATATACAGAAGTACCATCCGTAATTCTTCCAGCCTTCCTAACCTGAAATTCTGGAATGAAAAATGCAGCACCTGTCCTTCCAGTTTCTATGTTCTTTGATCCATCTGTTTAAATTTGGAGAAATTAATAATGCATACTTTTTATATATTCTTTAACATACGCTTTTAAATTAAACCCCTCCCCCATTCCCTTAATTTCTTTATGTACGTTTAAGTCAACTTCTGGTTGTTCTAATAACCAAGGTGCTATTGGAGGAGTTACTATTACCGATGCAAATTTATTTGATTCTATTCTAGTTTCATTGATCAATTTCTTAATTTTCCATGCAAATCCTTTACCTGGTTTATTTACTGTTTCCCAACTTTCATTAAGTACTTCTCTTACAGCATGATCCTCTCTTTGGCCCTGAAGATTAATCCAATATGCCATGGCTAGTTTTTCTCTTCTTAAATGTAGAGGCATTTCTGAGGACTCCACCTGTATTGCTGCAATTGGTGTCGTCTTAACTGCTCCTAAAACCAATCTAGTTTCTTTAACAACATTGCAGATGCAGATTCATACACAATACATCCATAATCGAGAACTGAAATCTCAGTTTCAATCTACAGTGGGGAAAAAAAGTATTTAGTCAGCCACCGGTTGTGCAAGTTCTCCCACTTAAAAATGAGAGAGGCCTGTAATTTTCATCATAGGTATACCTCAACTATGAGATACAAAATGAGAAAAAAATCCAGAAAATCACATTGTAGGATTTTTAAAGAATTAATTGGTAAATTCCTCGGTAAAATAAGTATTTGGTCACCTACAAACAAGCAAGATTTCTGGCTCTCACAGACTTGTAACTTCTTCTTTAAGAGGCTCCTCTGTCCTCCACTGGTTACCTTTATTAATGGCATCTGTTTGAACTCGTATCAGTATAAAAGACACCTGTCCACACCTCAAACAGTCACACTCCAAACTCCACATTGGCCAAGACCAAAGAGCTGTCAAAGAGCTGTCAAAATTGTAGACCTGCACCAGGCTGTGAAGACTGAATCTGCAATAGGTAAGCAGCTGGTGTGAAGAAATCAACTGTGGGAGCTATTATTAGAAAATGGAAGACATACAAGACCACTGATAATCTCCCTCGATCTGGGGCTCCACGCAAGATCCACCCCGTGGGGTCAAAATGATCACAAGAACTGTGAGCAAAAATCCCAGAACCACACGGGGGGACCTAGTGAATGACCTGCAGAGAGCTGGGACCAAAGTAACAAATGCTACCATCAGTAACACACTGCGCCGTCAGGGACTCAAATTCTGCAGTGCCAGACGTGTCCCCCCTGCTTAAGCCAGTACATGTCCAGGCCCGTCTGAATTTTGCTAGAGAGCATTTGGATGATCCCGAAGAGGATTGGGAGAATGTCATATGGTCATATGAAACCAAAATAGAACTTTTTGGTTAACTCAACTTGTCGTGTTTGGAGGAGTAAGAATGCTGAGTTGCATCCAAAGAAACCATACCTACTGTGAAGCATGGGGGTGGAAACATCATACTTTGGGGCTGTTTTTCTGCAAAGGGGACCAGGACGACTGATCCGTATAAACGAAAGAATGAATGGGGCCACGTATCGTGAGATTTTGAGTGAAAACCTCCTTCCATCAGCGAGGGCATTGAAGATGAAACGTGGCTGTGTCTTTCAGCATGACAATGATCCCAATCACACCGCCCGGGCAACGAAGGAGTGTTTTCGTAAGAAGCATTTCAAGGTCCTGGATTGGCCTAGCCAGTCTCCAGATCTCAACCCATAGAAAATCTTTGGAGGGAGTTGAAAATCCGTGTTGCCCATCGACAGCCCCAAAACATTACTGCTCTAGGGGAGATCTGCATGGAGGAATGGGCCAAAATACCAGCAACAGTGTGTGAAAACCTTGTGAAGACTTACAGAAAACGTTTGACCTCTGTCATTGCCAACAAAGGGTATATAACAAAGTATTGAGATGAAATTTTGTTATTGACCAAATACTTATTTTCCCCCATAATTTGCAAATAAATTCTTTAAAAATCCTACAATGTGATTTTCTGGATTTTTTTTCTCATTTTGTCTCTCATAGTTGAGGTATACCTATGATGACAATTACAGGCCTCTCTCATCTTTTTAATTGGGAGAACTTGCACAATTGGTGGCTGACTAAATACTTTTTTTTCCCCCACTGTATATACACTTTAATGATTGCTTATCTGCACCCCAATCTTGTCCCGAAACCCCTCCAATTAAATGTAATACTTTACTACATTTCTTTATAATCTATGTGGACTTTCCAAGTTAATTTATCATCAAACCACATTCCCAAATATTTAAAATTAGATACTTTTTCTAATACAGACCCATAAAGTTTAAGCTGCTTATCTTCTTTAATTTTCCTCCTGGTAAATATCTGGTAATATGTTTTGGATAATGAAAATTTGAACCCCCATTCTAAAGACCACCTTTCTACTATCTCTATTGCTTCTTGAATTCTATCCAAATTAAAAGATACATTCCTTCCTCTTTTCCACATTATTCACATCAGCATATAAAGCCGTATTAATTCCTGGAGGCACTTCTTCAAATACATCATTAATCATAATGTTAAATAATAAAGGGCTCATCACACTCCCTTGAGGTGTCCCATTCTCCACACTATCTGTGACAATTCATTTCCCACCCGAACCAGAATTGTTCTAATAATTTTTTTTTTTTTAAATACTTAAAACCCAGTTATAAATTCTTCCTTCAATTCCAATTTTAGTAGTAAACCTTCTTTCCACATCATGTCATATGCCTTTTCAATATCAAAATAAACTGCTACTAAACCCTCTTTCATTATTATAGCTTTCTTGACATCTGTCTCCAGCTTTATTAATGCATCCAATGTTGAACGACCTGGTCTAAAACCATATTGATAAGGTGCTAACCCTCCCTTACTCTCTAATACATGATTCATCCTATTTACAATCATTTTTTCCATTATTTTACAAAAATTAGACATTAGTGCTATTGGCTTGTAATTCCCAGCTATTGATGCATCTTTTCCTGGCTTAGCTACTGGTATTATTATTGCATGTTTCCATGATCTTGGTGTCCTCCCCTCTATCCATATCTTATTAAATAACTCCAGTACTACTTTAAGAATACTATCATCTGCATGTTTGATCATATTATAACATATTTGATATTTTCCTGGAGCTGATTGCCTAAATTGACATAATATTCTTCTAAGTTCCCATATCTCAAAATCAGCATCTAATGCTCCTGTCCCATCAGGTTTTCTATTATAAAATCGATGTTGCATTAAAATGTCCTGTCTTGTCCTTCTATAATTCTCATCAAGATTTTCTTTACTATGTGACTTTTGAAAGGTCTTGACTAATATTTCTGCCTTTTCCTTTTCTGTGATAGCTGTTACTCCTTCTGTTAATATCGGAATATTCCTAGTCTTATATATCCCAATCATCTTCTTTAACATACCCCAAACCTCACCCACTTCAGTTTCTTTACCTATCGAAGAACAATACTCTTGCCAGTATTTCTTTTTTGCCCGTTTGATTTTCCTCCTAGCCTGAGCTCTTTCTTTCTGATATTTTACTACTGCCTCTATATTCAATGTTCTTTTTAGGATTCTAAAAGCTTTATTTCTATTTTTAATAGCATTAGAACATTCTTCATTCCACCATGGAACAACTTTATCCCTTCGGTTTCCTTTTGGAATGGATTCTTCTGCTGCTCTGATTAAAATTGAACTCAATCTCTCAGAGCACTCTTCAATATCCTCTTCCATATTAAATCCCAACAGCTCTGTCTTACATATAAAATTAAATTTCTCCCAATCTGCTTTCTCAAATTTCCATCTTTGCTGTTCAAATACTATATACCTTTTTACTTCTACTCCTACTGTACTAATTATTGGATAATGATTGCTCCCAATTGTCGATTGATCTAGTTCTTTCCATTGACATTTAACTGCTATAATTGCTGACACTAATGTTAGATCTATGCACGATTTTGATTGATCCCTTATATTGAAACTTGTTCCAGCCCCGTCATTTATGCACACTATAAAATTATCCTCCATAAATTCTTCCACCACTGTGCCATTTTTATCTGTATTTGAGCTTCCCCATGTAACACTACGTGCATTAAAATCCCCACACCATATTACTATACCTTTTTCTTTACTCCAAATTTTGCTTAATTCTAACAAGGATAACTGTCCACAGGGATTATAATAATTGATTATTGTTAGTTTTCCTATTGAAGTCCAAACCTCCACCTTAATGCTTTCCTCTTGTGTATCTATATTTACTTCCCTATATGCCACCCCTTTCTTCACAAATATTGTACAACCCCCACCAGCTGTTTGTGTTCTATCTTTCCAAAACGGATACATACCCTGGAATGACAAAATCCAACTGCGGTTTAAGCCAAGTCTCCTGAACACATATGACATCTGGGAGATTTATTAGCAGCACAGGATTACAGACAACAGGGAGAATAAATAGGAAACCAAATGAGGAGGCTAGCGAGGGAGACACAGGTGGAGCAACTTAAACAATAATGAGGTAACAAGATGGGCGGGGCAAGACAATAGACAGGAGAGAGCACATGGCAACAAACACAACACAAGCCATGTGCTCACAGAACACAGTCATCTGGTGGCCATCCTGGGCACACCCGCTGAAGACTGTGACAATGTCCTTCTGTTCATTTACACTGCATAAAGTTGTCTTACATTATGGCGGTCAGCCAATAAGCTCTTTGGGTTGTGACTGTCTGGAAAACAACTGTTTCACAATTGTGTTAGTTTTATTGTCACTGATCCCTCTCTGTTGAGTGGACGTGAAAAGAAGAGTAGGCCGATTTTCCAATGAGAAGCTTTTCAACCAACAGAGTGCTGGTGGCAGTGTCCAATTAGGACTCCTTCTGCAGAGAAAAGTGTCCAAACGCCATTTTTTGATTGCATAAAACATTACATCAAATTTATTCAATTCCATTAAATTCAAGTTTATTTGTATAGCGCTTTTCACAATACAAATCATTGCAAAGCAAATTTACAGCAAATTAAGTTTCTACAATATTTAGTGGTAGCTTATCAGTGGTGACTGTCAGTTAATGTACATAATGCAGAAATGTACGGAAAAAGGGAAAAGAAAGAGAAAAAAAAGGGGGAAAACAGAAAAAAAGTAATTAAAGACGTAATAAATTAAAGATGTAATCAAACAGACGATGGACACTATTAACAGCAATTATTATATGATGCAATCAAACTTATAGCAAAATGTGGTAGTTCTGTATGTGGTTTCAGGTTTGGCATCATCTGAGGTCCTCTGAGGGGTTGGCATTGGATAATTGGCAAATTACTCTGGATAAGTTGAATAAACAGAGCAGTTAGCTTGAACAAGCACCATCTCCTTCACAAAAAATAGCACCATTTTGGTGGGGGGCGGGGGGGGGGAGTAACAGTCCTAACGTACATTTATGTTCTTCATACATGTACAAAAGGTACTTTAGGCAAATCTACGGTGGCCAAGAGAGCTCAACGTGCTGCAACTTCAGAAAACACATGCAAATAGAAAAAGCACCAGCAAATTAAGAAAACATCTACATCAGTTTGATAGCAGGTGCTGCAAATGCTCACAACACAACCAAATAAAGAATTTTATTTGCAGCGCGTTTATTGTTTGGTTGTGTTGTGAGTATGTGCAGTGCATTTCTTTATTTGGTTGTGTTGTGAGCATTTGCAGCGTGTGTATTGTCAAATTGATGAAGTTGTTTTCTTAATTTGCAGGTGTTTTTTTCTATTTGCAGCGCATTTCTTTGTTTGGTTATGTTGTGAGTATTTGCAGTGCATTTCTTTATTTGGTTGTGTTGTGAGCATTTGCAACACATGTGTTGTCAAATTGACGATAAAGAGAGAGTACAGTATGGCAGAGTATCTGTACATGGTGTCAGATAAGAAACTGAGAAGCACGTTGACCAGATACAGACTCAGCGGACACAAGCTGATGATAGAGACGGGCAGACACAGGAAAACATGGCTGCAGACCGGGGCAGAGACTGTGTTCACACTGTGATCTGAATCAGATGGAAACAGAACTGCACTTCGTAACAGAATGCCCCAAATACACAGATATACGAACAGTGTTCTATGATAAAATACAGCAGATCCATCAGACATTTAGAACTCTTTCAAACCAGGAGAAACTGCCATATCTGTTAGGAGAACACAAGAACTGCTCTGTGTTTGCTGCTCAATATGTGTCTGCCTGTCACCATAGAAGAGAAAACACTCAATATGCCCTGTTTCCAGCACATGTAGATTATATTATGCCAAATTACTGTATTATATTACTTAGATGTATATTTTGCTTCTGTAAATGTCTAATCCCTTATTTTATTTTTATTTCTAGTTTATATACTTACATTAATTTTGCACTACATGCTTAATACTTTAATATATTATTATTATTACTATTATTACTTTTCTTTCTGTTATACATGTGTGTACTAGTTGGTAAGCAGTCCAGCTGCAATTGTTGGCAATACAATGACAATTTTTGTCATGCCAATAAAGCACTCTTAAATTGAAATTGAAATTGAAAATTGAGGGAGAGAGAGAGAGAGAGAGAGAGAGAGAGAGAGATAACTTTTTTCCCCATTAACAGATGCTGGAAAGGCTGTTAAGAGCCAACGTTTCCTCACAGCTTGTCTAACAGCTGGATCTCCCTAAGTCCAGCTGAGTCACTCTACAGGAGAAAACATACGGAATGAAGGGAGAATGAGAATTTGGGAGGAGGAGTAGGAAATGTAGGGAGAGGATGTATAAAAGAGCCAGCATTGCTCCATCTATAATTGAGGTGAAAAACACCTGTGAGCTCTGAGGCACAATAAAGGTTTCTATCGAATTACATCTAAATGAATCAGTGAGACAAAGTTCAGCAGCTGTATCTCTATTTCTTTGTTTATTTTACGCCATCAGCTTGTGAGTGGGCGACGTAGAAAGTAACAAAATCACTGTTAACTACAGTTCTCAGTTTTGTGGTTGTAATATTATTCTACTGTCAAATGGAGAGTGAGAGAATAATTTAATGAGATTGTTTCAAGCCTCAGAGTAAAAATTGAAGTGCTGCAGGTAATAGAGCCGGAGGCTACTGGTGTCAAGCTAGCTCTGTTAGCATAATGCCACAGCAGTTCCAGAATAGTTTAAATGCCTTTTAAAATCAATGGTTTTAGCTTTCTGGTAATGAGCTGTGAGTACATTAGCATATACGCTGAGGCTGGAAATCTTGTTCTAGTTCCAAAACATGTGTGGTCAACTGAACAGCTGGTATAGCACCACCAAAAGAGCCAATATCTCTCAGGAGTATTTGGATTCATTTTATTTTAACAGCAAATAATTTGTCACAATGAGCAATTGCTCTGTTTCATGGGTTCCTGAAGGGAATATTTCAAGTTTTATAACGGTCAATAGTGTTTATAAAGATTGATTTAGAAGTGTCCACTCCTAACGTTATTATTAAAGAGATATTTCACCCAATGTAGAATTCTTCTCTTTCATGTTACTAACCCTCATGCGGTTCCATCGAATACTGTCTTTCTTCTTGTGAAACCTGGTTTATATATCTAATATAGATATATTTATACACACACACACAGGTGCATCTCAATAAATAAGAATGTCGTGGAAAAGTTCATTTATTTGCAGTAATTCAACTCAAATTGTGAAACAAATAAATTCAATGCACACAGACTGAATTAGTTTTAAGTCTTTGGTTCTTTTAATTGTGATGATTTTGGCTCATATTTAACAAAAACCCACCAATTCACTATCTCAACAAATTAGAATATGGTGACATGCCAATCATCTAATCAACTCAAAACACCTGAAAAGGTTTCCTGAGCCTTCAAAATGGTATTTCAGTTTGGTTCACTAGGCTACACAGTCATAGGGAAGACTGCTGATCTGACAGTTGTCCAGAAGATCATTGACACCCTTCACAAGGAGGGTAGCCACAAACATTCATTGCCAAAGAATATGGCTGTTCAAAGATTGCTGTATCCAAGCATGTTAACAGAACGTTGAGTGGAAGGAAAAGTGTGGAAGAAAAAGATGCACAACTAACTGAGAGAACCGCAGCCTTATGAGTATTGTCAAGTAAAATCTATTCAATAATTTGAGTGAACTTCACAAGGAATGGACTGAGGCTGGGGTCAAGTCATCAAGAGGCACCACACACAGACGTGTCAAGGATTTGGCTACAGTTGTCGTATTCCTCATTAAGCCACTCCTGAACCACAGACAACATCAGAGATGTCTTACCTGGGCTAAGGAGAAGAATAACTGGACTGTTGCCTAGTGGTCCAATGTCCTCTTTTCAGATGATAGCAAGTTTTGTATTTCATTTGGAAAAACCAAGGTCCTAGAGTCTGGAGTAAGAGCGGAGAAGCTCATAGCCCAAGTTGCTTAAAGTCCAGTATTAAGTTTCCACAGTCAGTGATGATTTAGGCTGCCATGTCATCTGCTGGTGTTGGTCATGTGATTTTTTGAAACAAAGTTCACTGCACCTTTTACCAAAATTTGGAGCACTTCATGCTTACCGGTTGCTTACCACTTTTTTGAGATGCTGATTTCACTTATTCCAGCAGGATAATTAGGACACCTGCCACAAGGGCCAAAGCCAAACGTTGTTAAAGACCATGGTGTTGGTTGCTTGCCTGCCAGCAAAACTCACCGAACTGAACCCCCTAGATAATCTACTGGGGTATTGTCAAGAGAAATGAGAACAAGAGACTAAAAAATGCAGTGAGCTGAAGGCCACTGTCAAAGAAACCTGGGCTTCCCTACCACCTCAGCAGTGCCACAAACTGATCACCTCCATGCCCCGCCAAATTGAGGCAGTAATTAAAGCAAAAAAAGCCCCTACCAAGTATTGAGTACATAAACAGTAAATGAACATACTTTCCAGAAAACCAACAATTCACAAAAAAATGTTTTTTATTGGTCTTATGAATATTCTAATTTGTTGAGATAGTGAATTGTTTTTGTTAAAATGTCGCAACAACAAAATCATTGGGTAGGATCTATGTCTCACAACAGACCCACCTACATGATGGAGACACACACATCAAACCCGCACATTCCATGGAGGGTTTTCGAGGTTCGTCTCCCCAGCCATCTGCAGTCATAAAACTCATGCAGGATCAATGAAGGTGAAGCATTTCCTGGACTGTTTGGCTATATCTCAAGATACGCTAAAAGGGACAGTACTTTCACAGTGCTTAAAAGCGTTTTACGGGCTTGCAAAGAGCAGATAGAAATACCCTCATGACCAGGGGACGCATAAATTGCTAAACTCCGATCAACAAGAGAGACAATTTTATAGCTCCCTGTCCCGCAGGAGATTCTCCAGCAGATGCTCAGGTCTGACCTGAGAGTGACCGAAGGATCCTTCCCTTTTCCCCCGCATTCCAAAGGAAAGAGACAAGATTTCGTTTGACAATCGTTGCTAATCATTGAAAGTATAAAATGATCAGAGCATAGAATCACAAATAGTAGGTTGTATGTTGTATATATATATGCTTGACGTGTTTCATGTAATCGGTGCAACGTTAACCAGTGTTTAATTACCCCTTTTTATGAGATAAGGATATTGAACTGTGTAATATGTGAAGTTTAATCGTGAACGAATGGAAAAGAGAATGCAAAGGTTGAAATGAGTAAACTATTAAGTAGACTTTAACAGTATGTACAATATTGGCATTTAAGAGAGACTTTATAGACGTATCAACTTTATAGAGGGTGTCCTCATGTGATGAATTAAAGCCTCTTGTTAATGTATGCACACTCCGCCCCGCAAGAAGTCGATTGGAAGCCAGCGTCAGGGGACGGACTTATGCCACAGAGCAAAACCCCAATGCAGAACAGAATCCATAGCTTGTTAGCTAGCTAGCTTGTTAGCTAGCTTGCTTGCTGCTCTCCTGCTCTGGCCTGTCGCTGTGTTAGAGCACCACGTGTGCTCACGCTTTTAACATCAAAAGCGACCAGCCATCTAAAACTCTTCAGTGATACTTCGTTGAAATCGTCAACAAACTTGAAAGTCTAAGACTCTCAGCAGATTGCTTGCGCCTCTGCTTCATCACAGACCAACGAGGGGTTTCCCAAAGGACGTCATCCTGACGTCACCGACCAGTCAGTGACGGGGTTTCCCTCAAAGACCTCCAGGAAGCCCGCAGCAACCGCGGAGTCACCTCAGCTCTCAACCAGCGGAAAGCAAGTAAACAACATTTCTATGGTCTGCTGAACGGGTGAATTTAGATGCGTTGCTTTGTGAATTCTTAAGGTGAATTTACATCACTTGTGAAAACGAGGTAGAGCTATGAAACTCAGAACTCCGTTAACAGATTTTCCTTCCTCTGAACTGTATGTTTGTGCGTTTTAGCTTAAGTTTGTGATCTAGAATAGCCAATAAATTTCATGTTTCATTTATAAATACTCACTTGTCTGGTGTCATATAATTTCGTGTCAATTCTATTGCCAAAAAGATCCTTGCTTGCTACCTTAGCTCGTAGCTTACTCATAATAATTACCTCTCTTTCAAGAGCTGTAATTTAATAACTGTATTTCACCCGTGGCCAGGGAGAATACAAAATTTACATATTCAATTGGTAATATACACTGACATCAACTTCTCGCTGGCCGAGTAGCTGATAAAAGTATAAACTATTGAAAGTCAAAGTCAGTTTTGATCAGGTGGACCTCGAATTCTCAGATCGAGTTCTTTTAAAACCTGAGCTAGAAATAAACCTGAATGAATTAATAATGATTAATTCCCTTACAACTAAGTAAAATTATTACATCATCACAATTAAAAGAACCAAGACTTAAACTACTTCAGTCTGTGTGCTTTGTTAAATTTTTAATACACGAGTTTCACAATTTGAGTTGAATACTGAAATAAATGAACTTTTCCATGACATTCTAATTTATTGAGATGCACCTGTATATATATAAAATTGGTCTGAACCTTGAGTAAATGTACTACAGTAGCACGTGTGCGATACAGTTTTACATGTGTAGTCGTTTACAAACCTGTTGTCCAACAAAGATATTATTTATTGACATGCTTTTTCTCCATATTAACTTCATAACATAGTCGAGTGTTTGAAATAACTTATTTTTGTGATCAGACATCGTATCACAGAATAAGGTAGAAATCATACTATTTTATAGCAGTATATACAGTGATAAAGGCTATGTCGATTAGCGTTGCATTATAAATATACTTTATCCTTTTAAAAATACCCAAGATTGCTTGAAGAACACAGATACCATATATTTTGTGCAATTGAATGTTTATAGTCTTCAGGTTTCCTCAGTTAAAATGTCTTTATCTGCGTTTTATTCAGCTACAGCGATCACTGGATACCTCTGTCCATATTAAGGATTTCCTGGAGCATTACTTCTACTATGCATATGTGGAATTTCTGCCCCGGCTTCCAGTATTAATTAAACAGTCATTACATTACATGTATACTGCTATTTTGGTTAAAATTAGGAAAGATAAGACTTTTCTCTACAGAAACAGGATTCCCTAAATTATCGTCAATGATATCGTTATCGCAATAAATAAAGATATATATTTTACCACGTGATTCCCCTCACTTAGGAGGCTGCCAAAGTCCCACAACAATATACAAACACGTTACAGTTGCTTTACAAGGTGGGGCGCGGAGGAGGAGGAGGGGCAGGTCCCATGTTTTACACCTTTCTGGAGTTTTATTTTAAGTCTTGATGTTCTTAAGAATTTATATTTGCAGTCTAAGTACCAAAAACCATCTCAATATATTTTTACAGCACCTTTCTCAGGAGCTCTGCTGAGAACAGGTCGATTTTGGCCTGTCTAATTAATATTCATGTGCCCTTTTTCTGATTGGCCTGTTGTTTTCTGAGTGGCGCATGGCCAGGCCAACCACAGGTAACTAGGGTCCAGCCGACGTCACTGCGCTAGCTGGAGGCAGCAAAACAAAAGGGAAAACTGGAGGCGGCCCATTCAAACCAGCGCAGATTCGGCTACATAAGGAGCTTAAAATATCATCTTGTTGTGATGTTGGGTGCCAGAATCGACGTAATACAGCCTCAAATTAGAAATTTGATCGCATATCTGCTGCCACTGCCAGACAAAAAAACGACGACAGCTGTGGTTAAACGCGATAAAACGAGCAGACTGGACAGAAACGTTCGTAAAAAATGCTCGCGTTTGCAGCGCACACTTTTTATCAGAAAAGGTTAAATAAAGTATTCTTTTGTTGTTATGGGCGTGTCTACAGATTTCTTGCTATATGTCTATGTTTCTTTCATCTCACGATTGTCGTGTATGAAATAATGTCTGTGTGCATGTGTGTAAAACAACAAACTGACGATTTATATATAATCATTTGTAATTGTACATACATTGTTGTGATTAATTGTGGCTGGAACAATAATGTAGCTGTAAAAATTGTTGCCTGCTGAAATTGAAATGTATATACATCTTCATCATGACTAGATAGACACGGTGAGTTTGTCTTAACTATACACGTTAGATGTGGTCCACCTCATAGTAACAATTCTGTCAGATCGTCCATCCTTTGAGTGGAAGTGTAACGTTACAGGTCGGCCGATCTAGTTTCGTGGTTAAAGTTAACATTTTCGACATGTTTCCGTGTTGTCCTTGCTCAGCAAAAGCATGGACGCGATGTTGTCTGGGGGTTTGGCAAAAGGAGAGTGGGACTGTGGGCGGTGCTCGGGGTGGTGACTGAAGGCAGTGACTGTGTAGTTCTGACGTCAACTTTTTACGGAAGTCACAACGGTTCATGAAAAATCACAGCTACTTTATGCAGGCTGTGTGAATTTTACTGTGGACTGACTGTTTTGAAACTTATATGGTAGTTAAATAGTACCTAGAACTCAGTTATCATGAAAAAAAGCCAGGAAATTTAAGTTTTGACAATATGGGACCTTTATACTGTTGCAACAAACTATGTCCAGACAATGCAATCACATAATTTTTACAGTTTGTATTTTTTTACAATGGTGTTTATATGACACCACTTTCAACTAAAAAACGTTGTATGTGTTCTGGACTTTCTTTTACATGACAACAGCATTTTGGGGGCTTGAAAAGGCACATTTTTTAAAACGATACCATTATCATCTCTGTGTAAACTACAAAAATGTGAATTTGTGAAAACAGTGACGTCATGCACGTGCATATTACCAAAGACTAGAAAGAATGAATGGGGACAAATGCAATGCTCAATACGGCCGCTCAACCGCAGGAAGCCACGCCTTCTGAATGAAAGAGCCAATCGTTAATTGGTAAAGTCAGCGCGTCACTGAAGCTGCTGTTAGAAGTCCCGTATCTGTAGAAACAGTCAGCTTTTTGAGACATGCGCTTAGGACCGCGCATGCACACTGGCTTAGTCTGAAAAATAAGCTTTTTATAACGCTGTAACAAAGTTTGTAGATCGGGAAGAAGGAGGCGGGAACCGGCGAACACTCAAAGAAACTTTAATAATAAAATACTCAAAACAGCGCGACAGCCCCTCGCGGACGACTGCCGCGCACAAACAAAACCAAAACACAAAATAAAGTCCAGGCCTGGTCCTCTCTCGTCTTTACCTGTCGTCACTCCTCCTTTGTATCCTCCCGGAGCTCCTCCGTGAGACTCGAGACCAGTGAGTGGCGCAGGTGTCGCGCATTCGCAATTACTCCACCGGCCTTGCTCCGTTCCCTCGGCCCCGCCCCTCTCGTCACAAACGCTATTTGTGCAAAAGAAACAACATTTATGACACAGTTGTTGTCAGATTTCTTTGGTGATTTCAAATATGAAATTGAATCATAAGCTTTTAGTGAACAGTTTTGGAGAACTTGATGTTTCCCCATTCAAAAAGATAGGAGTTGCACTTGCATGCCCGAGAGGCGTTTCAAAGATGGCCACCTAGTGACATGACTTGTCTTAAAGGGACTTTGGTATTACATGTTCAGTCTATAGGTATGTGTGCAGGCATGTAGTGTTTCAAAATGACATCGCCAACTACTGGACTGGTATGCATAATACAGCATTTTTAGTCGTTTTCGCAGATCCTTGCGAACGGGGACCATTTTGACAATGTTGTCGTCTGTACGCAAAATGTTTCAAAAACAAAAGAAAAACTTCCCCTTAGTATTTTTTCAAAGTCCAGGCTGGCAATTATTGAGTAAAAACAAAACAAAACAAAAAGCTATAAAATGCTTAAGCGATCATATATTAAGTTGACAAGAGGCAGCAGGCAGTGCTGTCACCATTAAAATAAGTTGGAATCATCTTGGAATAATTCAGTTGTCAGAAATGACTGCAGGTGTAGAGATGGAAAAGGCACTGTGCACTGGTCTCATCAGACATGATACTGCGCTCACTTATTAAAAGTGCAACGGATTCCTGGAACGATGGTGAGGGGAGATTTGTGGATTAATATACAATTTAGTGCCCTACCTCCGTAGCACTTTGAATTATTCAGATCTCTCCACCGAGGGGGATGTCTATGCATACAGAGTATTGAAGCTGGGGCGCTGTGGAGAACATTCAGGGGAAGTTAGGTTTTCATAAGGATTCCTGAGGAAATTAGGCCATTGTGATATGGGAACATTGTGATATGGGAACACCGTGATCCCAATGCAGGAAACATCCGATTGCATTACTATTTCAAAGTCAAGAAGAGGTAAATTTGGGTTGCTCTCGAAAGTCTTATTTTTGCATCTATCATCTCTGAAGTATTTGTGCCAGAAATATGACGTTTGTGCTGTATGTGTGCTGTGTACCGGTAATAAGAGTGGCAAATGTATCCCCAGAATGTGCATCCCACAGTTTTTATGATATTATACAAAAAGGTTATTTTCTCCATATGAGGTATAATTTTACCAGTACCAGTAAGGTGCTCCATTCAGCTGCCTAGCAGGAACCATCAATGTCACAATAACGTTGTTTGAGGTTCTACATACAGGCCATTCTAGGCTGTGATCATGTGTCCTGGACCTTTAAAATCCAATTGCCTCAGCTGAAATGTTTTAAAGACTCCTCAGGGTTTAAATGATATTTACAATATATTTTTGGCAAGTGCTTGCCACATTTTCACTAATTTTTTACACTATAGTCATACAATTACTTCACAACTAGGTTATTACAGTTAACTATAAAACTAGGTAACACTTTATTTCGATAGTCCACTTTAGACATTCTATTATGTAGTGTCTGGACCAGTCAAAAACACAAATTTTCATTTGATTTAACAAATCAGTTATTCATTAGATTAACAAATCGTCACAGTCCCCTCACCCAATAAACTGGGTGCCAGGATGTCTGCAACGACACCAAGCCCCCCTGGTCCCCATGGCAACTAATGCTGATATCACTGGTTTTATGACCCACAGGAATGTGAGTAGGGAAAATCACTGCATGTTCCATAGCAAGAGGCACAATGCACAGTAGAAATGGACTTTTCTACTAATTAATTCATAGGAAAACCTTCTTTGAATGAACACACATATCCTTCAAGTCATGGTGTATGTTGTCTTTGATATTTTTATACTATTTTATGCATGCTTATGATAGAACCAGTTGTTCATGTAATCTTACCTATATGTAATCTTCCCATGTTTAGTATCTATGAATTCGCCTTCTGATGATCGAAACGAGCGTGTATATTATATGTTGGTACATAGGCAGTATATATTAGTGTCCTGAGAATCTTTATTATTTTTGATTCAAGTTCCAGATACTAAGTTCCGTGTTTCCACACAAAGAGTCATAAACTCCCCAGTATCTCAAAACTCCCGCTTGGGATACCGGCCTTTCTCATTGGATAAGCCCACCTTGAGAGGCGTGACTCTAGTCCTACCTTAAAGGCCCACACCAGGGACCCGCCCATGAGTCGGTGGTTTGTTTGAATTCTGAAAAGATGTGAGCTACAACGCTCCAGGAAATCCTAAGCTCGTGCCAGACTTCGGCCCCGACTTTTCCATTCACCAAGATTCTCTAACTCAAACTGGTTCTTTCTCATCAACAAACTTCAGCAAAAGATAGACTGGAAACCTTAATATTGCATCAGGAATCTCTTTCAGACAAACGAGACTCGCAAGTATCAAACTTAGACTTATTAATTGATACATTAAGTATAATGTGCACCTTTTTACAAAGGTGTGTTGACTAAGAATCTGATGTTTTCCTTCATTGTAATCTGCGATATCAAATGGTAACAATAGTTTGCATATTCTTATTTCTCTTATATCTTTACTGTTTAAGCTTGACCCGTTCCTATACAAACTGTAAAAATGTGTGTGTGTGGGTGGTGTGTGTGTATGCTGTATGTTAGACCAGTTTATGTTTTTATGTAGTATGTTAGACTAGTTTTAAGTGTTTATGTAGTTAATAAAGTTTATTTGTATCACACTTGACGTTGTTAATTGTTTGCTCATAACTGGAGTCACTTACTCATGCAGATTTATGCTACAAGCTTTTGTAGAATTGTACAGTAAGAAAGTTCTTTCCCTTAACCAGGAAATTAACGTACTTAGAATTGACAGACAGTTGACCCTGAGATGTCAGCCTAAATATCTACAGCGTATCTAAATATTTATAATTAATTATAACTAATTATGATTAATTATTCATATTTCCCCTGAGCTGATTCGCTACAATAACAGTAAGTAACTTTGCACTACATGTCAACTACAGTTATTAGAGTATTAGTAGACTGTCTGCTTAATATTTTCTAACACTTTCTTTGTCAACTTATTCTACTAACCATAAACCTACCATAACAGTCTACTCTGAGAGTTTGTAGACATGTAGTTGCAAATTAATGAAAATTAGTTGACATGTAGTTGCAAAGTTACTTACTGTTGAATGTCTAAAGTGGACTATCGAAATCAAGTGTAACCTAAGTAACTGATAAATAAAAGGCAGTGTTGAAAATGTTGAAATGAATGTTAACGGAAATAAAAATACATTAAAATATATTAATTATAATTCATTAAATAGCAGCTAAATAATTTACATAATTAATTGTAAAGTACCATACAAGTTCAACACAATTGCACATGTTTCACAATGCTGCATGCTGTATACTGTACATACATACACACACATCTGAATAGAGTATTTTTATGTTACCATTATTAGCTCTTAAGCGGTAAAAGAACATAACCTAATCATTCAAACCCCCACTGGAGTAACAGAGTTAATTAGATCTAGGCAGTATGTTAAATGTAGTTATGGGAAAGTGTCCATTATCCCATTAATTACAATGGCTGTGACTGGAATTGAAAGTTTATCCAGAGTGTAAATGCCCTGATTTTTTTCATTCTAAAGAAAAAAAAGATTTTCCTTATTATCCCTATAATAGTCCCTGTTTTCTGGTTATTGACTTCACATGAGCCGGTGGTCTTTTAAGGTGTAGATGGAGCGATATTGTAAAGAAGGGCATATGAAAGCGACCCTGTGCTTATGATAATGTCACCCGCTCAATTGCAGCACTGATCTTCTGCTGTCCAGAGAGAACGAGAATAAAAAGATAAATCAAAGCAAAGAAAAAACACCTCTCTATCAAAGTCTCATAAAAGCACCCTTGGGCAGAGGTGGTGCTGGCACAAGCATCTCTGAGCTGACTGGAGATAATTTTTACAGCAGGGCTTCGCCTCACACAGAGACTGAGGAGCGAGATGGATTTTTCATGTCTCAGCGCTCTCTGTATGTGCTTGGCATCATCCAGCAAACTCATGTGCCATCTTAATTACACTTGCTTGCTGGGAAACAGATAGTATGGTGTATGATTAACAACTAAATGCAATGCATGGCAGTTTGCTTGCATGAAAATTAACGTGGTTACACGCAGTCTGCTTAAGTGCCAAGCGCTGTTCTGCACATGATGAAATATGCATAACATAGTGCACATATAAATGGCAAGTAAAAAATCTCAGACAGTTAAAGGGTGACTTGTTTTTCAAGCAGGCTTCTTAAACCATCTCTGAACATTAAAATGTGAGTGGAAAAAAATATTTGTAACATTTAAAAACACACAAAACTCCTCTTAAGAAATAGTTCCTGCCCAAAATGAAAATATAGTCATTATTTGATCAAATTCAGGTCATTCCAAACCTGAATGCTGTTAATATATTAAATAAATATTTTAAATTTAAAAGAAAGCAAGAAAAAAAGAAACACTATTTTTACATCTTCATTTATACATAGAGACGTGCATAAAAGAGATGGTAAATATCATACGTTCTATATTAACACACTGTATGCCTCACATCTGGACCATATAATTGGTCAGTATGGACGACTGTAACCTCTACTGCTTTTTATTTTTATACGACTGGAATAAAACCTCATTGTCATTGCCCACATTTTATTTATTTATATATTTCTTTATACACAGAGTCACTTGAAGAGCTTCATTACACACAGACAGATAGAAGCCCACAAGCAATACCAAACAGGTAATAAGTATTGCAATGTGTTTTCTGTAAATAGAAGATACTTCAAGATGTGTACGGTTAGAGTCTCTTTGTACTGCTAACAAAACAGACAAAAATCAATAGTCCACAATCTACAAGCAGGACGAGATGTCATGTCCAATTTGAGCTCAACCATAATTGAACAATGTTTTGCTTTGATGTTACTTTTGTGGAATGCTTTGTTTTTTTGTTGTTTTGTTCCAATTAAAAAGTAGAAGGAATAAATGCTATAGCAAAACTGTTTTTGTTAAAAAACTGTGCAAAGCAATATTCTACATATTGCATAAATTACTCATTCTGCAACACAGACCACTTAGCATGCCTGTTGATGAACTTGTACAGTATGTATTATACGCAGCAAATCCACAAAATATACTAAAAACAGAACTAGATTGAGCCTTATTTGCATCGAGTCTAAAAGCAGGTATGAGACAGAAAGAGCCATTGAAGAGTCCATTACAGAAAAAGTCATACTGTAAATTGACAAACAGTGTAAGTGACTACAGACAACCAAACTCTTGTTTTTATGCTTCCACACATCAAAAGAAATTTGCCTTTCACGTCCCTGTTAGAGCTTTGCTTCCTTCAGTAATTACAGGATAACCTAATAATTAACTTGCGTGTGATGAATCAGCATTAAAACAATGAGGAAATTAGGAAAAGAAGCACGAAGAGAAAAAGGAAAGTGCATTCTTTATAGTAAAGGTGCAATGCCTTATTTGCCCTATGATTTAAATCATAAAGCAAACTTGTATTTAATTACAGGCAATGTTCATGCATACTAATGCTGCAGTCATTTGAACTCATTCAGCAGATTACCGCTCTCTCCCAGCGAGTCCATAGCACAGTGATCTCTCACTGAAAGTCTTTAAAGGTTAGTTTGAAATGGCTCAATCTTTCACCTCATGGAGACCACTAAAACGTTTTCAATCTAAAGAGGAAATATCAAAGGGGAGCCAGCAACTCCAATAGATCAGTATTTCACGTCTATTGACAATCAGCAGCCATTATGAAAGCATAAAATGCAAAGTTATTACACAAGAAGAAGTGGTCTCGATTAAGCCCAGCTCTCTGCCAGCAATGAATAGGAATGACCAATGCTATCTCACAGCCAATACGTACGTATTTTATGAGGTGGCTAATTCGTACGACATAATTTGATTTCTCTATTTCAGTGACAGTTAAGTTTAGGGGTGGGTGGGGTTAGATGTGGTCCTTCGTACGAATTCCTATGAATTTGCCACCTCGTAAAATATGTATGATTTTTCACAAATCAAATGAATTCATACGAGTGAGGTCGTACGAATTAGCCACCTTGTCAAATACATACAAATTGGTTGTGAGACACCGGCATGAATCTTTCATAGTCAGACTGCTGGGATTCTTGTCCATGAGGACTCACTGTAGACTTGCATTATGGGGATGATACATGTGCTATGTCAGACACCATTCTAGCATTTTTGTACTTTTGACACCACACACACACACACACACACACACACACACACACACACACACACACACACACACACAGGGGCTTCGCTGTGGGGGAAAAAGGGTGACAGAGTGCATGGGGCCCACGATCGCCTACTGGCCATCGGAAGCACCGGGACATTCCATTCAAGTAGTGGGCCGATCGCCGAAGCGAGGGAGACCTCCTCGATATTAGGCGCTGTCCTTAAATTACAGCGCATGCGAAACCGCATAAAGCAAATAGGTGCTCTGAAGGTGTGAAACAGTGCTACCCGATGCATCCGCCAGCCGCACGTCAAAGCAAAGCGGGATCAGTCTCCCGCACAGCGCCGCACTTCTGCCACGATTTACAAGTGATAAACAGTGCAAGTCACTTCATCCATTCGTATGTGACAGAATTGTTATACAGTTGTGTTATCTGAGAACATTAAAGGTTCTGTAGTGATGCTGGCTGAAAACAGCCACGACAATGAGGTATATTGGAAAATGCCAATAGGCTTGTCAATTCAGCACCATAGTAATTTTACTTGACGTTATTAACACTGTACAAATAGCCTATGTGTTGGCAGAAATGTCTTTATTATAAATGTTACTCTTATTACATATCGGGGAATATTTTAATTTCACAGAAGTTGTTTTGTAGTTTCTTAATGTTTAGTTTTTTTTTACTACAAATTTTATAGTTATTATTACTAATTATTTATTTTAGAAACCATCTAACCATGGTAATGAGGACCATGGTTTTAATTTTAATTTTTGTGACCACCATCCTACTAATACTAGTCAGCTAAACTCTGGATTCTAAGCAAGAACTTCTTTCTTTTTAGATGTTTAGTTTTAATGAATTTTAATTGAAGTAAAATGTTAATTCAATAAGGGCCTGGTTAAAGATAAATATCAGTGTCTTATATTAAATTAGGTGTTTATTATTTACAAATAATAAAGTTCTTAAAGGGAGATTCACCTAAAAATTTAAATTGTCATCATTTCCTCAACATCATGTCATTCCAAACCTGTATGAATTTCTTTCTTCTGTGGAACATAATTTGAGAAATTCATTACAGTAGATTATCCATACAGTAGAAATCAAGGGTAACCAAAATGGTTTGGTAACATTCTACACAATCGTATTTTGTGTTCAACAGATAAATCGTTTGTAATGACATGAGGGTTAGGAAATGATGACCTACTGGTAATTTTTAGCAGTAACTTTCCAGCAGTCTAGCTCAAAATAAATGCTTTACTGTCAAGTGCTTTTCTATGTGACAAAACTGCATTATTGGTTGTTGCATTGTCGTGAATAATATATATATAGATAGATATATATCTATATATTATATATATTATATATATATATATATCTCATTATTGTTTCTGTCCTGTTTTATTTACTCCAATTGAAGGCCCTAGGACCCATCAAAACATTAAGGGGGGATTTGTGGGCCCGATTTGTCAAGAGCCAAATTTTAACCCCTCCCACCCGAACGGTATAACGATGCAACCATCCCCCTGCAACGTTATTTTGAGTGGGCCCATAACAATTCATGCACAGGGCCCCGACTTCCTGTGACGCCCTGCCCACAACACAAACCTATATTAAATTAGCTATCTAAATGTGTACCTTGCATTAAACTTCTATTGTTTTTTTTTAATGAAGTTAGTTATACAAACTATAAATGAACACTAATCTTAACAGAAAATTTCTGCTTAAAAAAAGTATTTACTTTTTATAAAAAAATGTTATATAGTTTGTGCTAGTTTTTAGCCTGTACAAATTATATACACAAATTTATATATTATAGAACATGTGCGTTTATATTTAATTTTTGGATACATGCTCAATTCAACTACATATAAAATAGTTATTTTATACAGTTGTATTATTATTTATTATTTTTATAAGCCATTTGATGGCAGCCAATAAAATAACAGCATGTATTTTTTATATACAATAGAGACTGAGAGAGAAAGGGGGGGGGGACACTGTTCCATTTTTACACAATTATGCACACATACGCCAGATGTTTTCAGCTCACCTCTCAATATTGTGAAGGGGAAGCAAGCAATGTAGTTCTTTATGCATTTCTCACTGTTTAATTAATCAAACTAAATGTATTCTCTTTGTCAGGAGAGTATGTAACCTTCATGTGAATAGAAAACTATCACAAATAATTGCAGTGGAGTTCACAATTTAATTTAATGTGAAGAAAGCCCATCTCAAATATGTGGAAACACTGTTCACAACTGAAATAAGTTCCGCCAAAGTATTATTTTTGGGGAGTAAAATAATCTTTGTATGACCCCAGATCAGATAAGATTTTAAAGAGATTATTTACTTATGTCATATAGATCTCAGGTAGCCAAAATGGTTTGGCCCGAAAATGGCCCAGATCTGGCAGTCCGGAAGAAATAACTCGGCCCGGCTGCAGTTGCCAGCTCGGCATGGACATGGGATAAATGACCCCCCAGAATCGGCCCAAATACACTGGCCCGAGTCTAGCTGCCAAAACTGCTGGCATTGGGCCACAGTCCCGCGACAAAATTGACACATTAGCCAGTACTGGCCCTAGTCTGGGTACTGAAACTGGGCCAACTCCACCCGCATTGGGCCACAATCACACCGACGAGAAATTAAACACTTAGCCAGTACTGGCCCGAGTCTAAGTGTACCATTTTGGTTGGTGTGATTGTGGCCCAATGCCGGTGGTGTTGGCTCAGTTTCAGTACCCAGACTCGGGCCATGTACGGGCTAAGTGTACCATTTTGGTTGGCGTGTGGTATAATATATATTATATATAATATATATTATATTATATATATATATACAGTATATATAACATAGATATATATACACACAGACCATATACACTTATCTAATATATATATATATAGATATATATATATATAGATATATATAATATAATCACACACATACACACACACTACGAATTACAACTTCTAAATATGTGTATTACAGACTCTTTCCAGTTTTGATATAAAACCAGAGCTTTGAATAGTTTGTTTTTCCACAAAATGACATTGTTACCTTAAAACCTTACACCATTTATTTTCATGGCATCCCCACCTACTACCCCATAACATCAATATATGCCCCCTCCCCCAGTAAATATGAGTGATATTAGAATTTATTTGAAAGAAAAATTAAAAATAAAAAACACTCCGGAGCTTCCTTAAAGGGGTCCTATTATGCTTTTTTACAAAGTCTTGATTTTGTTTTGGGGTGTTACTAGAACAGGCTCTCATACTAGGTACTAGGTACATTATTACAACACCTCTCTCCCCACCCCAGTCCTGTCCTGAACTCTCGACTAGTTAATGTATCAAATTGAAAGCCCGCCTTCTGAATACGAAAGGTGTTGTGTTTGGTTAGCTGGGCCAGTGGGTGTTGTGATTGGCAGCACTCGGCGCCTGGTCGGGAAATGTCATGCTCCTTACCATAGCCGCCTACGAGCGGCAGGTGCAAGGGTATAGGTCAGAGATGGTAAATAATGCGGTCACAAAAATCGAAATCAAATGTTGAAGGCGCGATATTTACACCTCCAGCTGATTGTACCCATCTAATATTTTCTGGTCCTTGGGAAAGCTAAAGATAAAAGCGTGTCTCGGCGACCTAGTGAATGAAAAACCGAACTCGACAATTGATTCCATTGTGGACCTTCTCCCGGCTAGTGCAGCTCAACCAGGTCTCGTTTCATTCGTCAATATTTGTGATCTCACAAATCCCGGAAAATATGCATTGAAGTCCAAACGAGTCGTTCGTTACAGTTTTTGAAAAGTGATTTCTGTTAAAAAAAAAAATCTCCATTTGAAATGGACTTTGAGCTTTGTAACTTAGCAGATATTTTTTATGCTCAAACAGCAACATTACAGACTAACTAAAGTTGAAAAAAGTGAAAACGCATAATAGGACCCATTTAAGTAAGCGTACCCTAAAAGAGGGACATATTGACAGAAAGAGAGACAAAAAGGTGAAGAGACAATGACACATTTGGTTATTCAGATAATCTCAGAGTGATAACATGAATGGTAACTCTGGTAAATGTTAACATTTGGAACATACCTTCGGAAGAATTTGTTTCCATTCGGGCCCACTCTTTTCTTCCCCCATCTCTATCCAAAGTGAGCAGCAGCCATCTTTGATGAACTTTTCAATCTCTCCATCTGATGCACTGCCATTACTTCTTTCCTTTGCACTGTTGAAAAAAAAAAAAAGAAAGAGATCAGGTCGCAAGTCTATGACGTAAACTCAATGCCTGGAGGGCCGCAGCTCTGCAGAGTTTAGCTCCAACTCACACCTGCTTGGAAGTTTCTAGTAATCCTGAAGACCTTGATTAGCTGGATCAGGTGTGCTTGATTATGGTTGGAGCTAAACTATAGCACTATGGGTATGGCGGGCCTTCCGGTCCAAAAATAAGACTAATAACTTGTTGCGGGAAGTCACTATACTATTGCCAGGAGCTACTGAGTTTGCCACGACTCACCTTCCTCACAAGGCGGGCGACTCACTCTCCTCACACGGCGGGCCGACTCACTCTCCTCAGCTAGCGACTCACTCTCCTCACACGGCGGACGACTCACTCTCCTCAAACGGCGGACGACTCACTCTCCTCAGCTTTCCACGACAGTCGCAGTCCTCATCGCTGCTTTTGACGTCAGATTCGTACATGGCTGGGAAAAAGATGTTGAGGTGCTGGTGTTTCTCTACTGGCTGGCCCACGCAGCATCGTACAAGCTGCTGTCACTGGGCTTTGACATCCCAAAGTCCACGGTGCATGACATTGTGCACAGAATCAGCAGGGCAGTCATCAGAATTTTGAGGAGGCTGATCGCTTTCCCGACCCCGGATGACCTGGAGGCAGTGGGGGCAGGTTTTGCCCAGCTGGCTGGGTCTCCAGTTTTCCACATGGTAGCTGGTGCAATAGACAGATGCCACATCCGGATCAAGCCACCAGCAAGAGATGCCCCATGCTATTGTAATAGGAAGCTGTTCCACGTTGTTCAGCTGCAGGCCATCACCGACCACAATGGGAAGTTCCTCGATATCTTTGTTGGATATCCCGGGTCTGAAAAGCACAATATCAAGACAGTCAATTACATTCATTAGATTACTGCATTACTATGACATGGAAAAACATTAGCATGATCAAATCATGAACTAATAAAAATTTTGGGGTGAACTAATAAAAAAAAAATCTTACTTTATATTTCTGTTTTAGGTTCTCCCACTTTATTTTTTGACTTGAGCGGCAGAAATTTTGCCCTCAAGTCACTGCTCTGTCACAAAAGATCTGTCACAATAAATGCAAAGATCTTTGCTTGAAGTGTTAGTATTTACTACGTTCAGAGTCAACAGCCCCTGAATAAAAGTAAATTTGACATAACTTGCCTACTTACTCAAAACCTTTGATGGCAGCATTACGCCTTCCAGTGAAGAGGGCTTCATTAGCCACTCTCCACTGAATAAGGAGCTGAGTGTGTTCATCAGTCCCTGTAATGTCAAAGCAGTAACCATTAGTCATTATCAATCCACTAATGCTACATTGACAAGCTGTGGCATATTTATTAACAGTAGCTTAGTATGTAGCTAACAAAATATCAACTAAATATTAGTAAAAGCGGTGAAAAAATGTTTTAAAGTCCGTGGAATTTTATAATCTCATTAAACTGCTTAACAACGAACGTCTCCGTTAAAAAAGCAGTTAATAAGCTGATGTACAACAGCACTGACACTAGCTCGATCTGTTCGTTAACTTGATGTGCTCAGTAATAACAATGATTAAACATCTTTTTACAGCCGATTCACGAAATCATCTCATCGATTTACAATGTTTAAACTTTCAATAAGTCAGCCGTTCACTTAGATCATGTTAAACAAATGCAATTTAACCACAATGAACAACGTTTTTCCCTGAGTTTCTTACACTTGAAAAGAGCCGCGTCGCCGCCTTCCACCATTTTCGAATATGACGCCTCCTCCCCCGTGGCCTCATGGGATAGTAAAGTGTCCATCGTATGCACACTTCAGAATCTTGCTGGAAGTAGTAGGTCATCAGGGTACTTTTTGCCTACTGTTTTTTGAATACTGTGAATTCGGACATACTACTCGCCTCGCATATTGTTTTTCGCCTACTATATAGTATGGTGGAAGTATGCGATTTCGGACGCAGCTTATGTCAGCAAACTCACAATTATAGCTTCATTATAAATAAACATGGCTTCGATATTATATGTGTAGAACGGTTTATTAAAATATAATGTTATATGTTAGATTATCAAATGTTTACTCATCAGTGTATTGAGTTATTCTGGTCTTCTGGCAATTAGCAGCACAAAAGTCCGTCAGGATTTTTCATTAGATGTCAAAACTAGTGCCCATGTCTTGAAACTCATATAGCAAAAATAATGTTAAAGTTCCCTCAACCACTTTAAGCTTGTTTCATTATATGAATTAAATAATTAATTTCCAAATGTAGTTAAAGAAAAAAGAGAATGTTGGATAAAAAGAAAAAAATATTATTAGGAATTAAAATAAAAAATACACTAACACATACCATAACATGGGCAGGTAAAAGATGTTTAATTTTAAGTGTCACTGCTACATACTATTTAGCACATTGTAAATGGAGACCTACCCCAGCACTCAACCTAAACTGGTCCGGGTCTGCATGCCCATATCTCTGCCAAAATCAGACCATGCAGCCCTTTATGGTCCGTAATCGGGCCGAATGTGGCTAAATGTGCCATGTCTCAGTGCAAATCGGGCCAGGTCCACACAGGGCCAGAGCTGGCTCACTTTCAGTGAGCTGCTGCCAGAACACAACCGAGTGAGCTGACACTCAGCCACAATTGGCCCGATTGTGCTGGCTACCTGGGATTTCAAGAGGTTTAAAATATGGGTGAATATTTTAGTTTTAGATTTTGGCTGTTCTCAAGGGCACTCGGATCATGTGCCAAGCTAAAACCAAACTGGCCACTGCCCACTCACTCTTGCGCTATCATATTTATCTCTCTAAGAAATCCCACAGAGCACCCTCTCAGCCGAGGCTTACCTAATGTGACCTTCATTGCTCTTCTCCCATGTCCACTCACGCTCTGACAGCCTTGCTGATAATGCTGTTAAATTAAAAATCCATTCTTAGACAAAAACCTAACTTTACTGTACACCCAACATACAAATAGTGCATTTTCCAGCGATTTCACATGTTTAGAGAAACCCATCAACTGTAACTCAGTTCTCAGAATACATTTGTTGATATAAACTCCTGAAAATATTCTCAATCAAGATGAATCAGCACACAGACCATCCCACTCTACAACGATTATTTGGACACTCTCATGGAGTTTTAATTTCTGTTTCCACACATAAACTTTTTTGATTCCACATAAAGTATATTTTATTTTTTATTTTTTTCCACACATAAACTAGCAAAACAGCTAAAAGATCTACAAACAGCAAAACAAAAGAGTTAGCCCAGACTTTTTAGCTAGTATGCAAAAAGCAGTATGTCAAATGAATGGTATGTCTGAATATGTGGTATTCAGAAAGGGTTGACCAAAAAAAGGTCACACTTTACTAGCCCATGAAGCCAAGAACAATAAATTACCATATTTGTAAGTAGCCAGGAACAGCAATGCGGATGTATTCTAGAACTAGTGTGCTCAGATTGTGGTTAAACAAAAAAACAAAAAAAACAAAAAAAGATGTAGAAACAATTTTTAATCAGAAATTGCTAGTGAATTTCACAAACAATTATGAAGAAATGGCAAGTTAACACATTGAATTAAACATAAAAAAATCAACAAAACTATTTTAAACCTACTCCATAATATTTGCTTTATTTACAATATCAAAAAAAATATTACAGTGCACTCCACAGTGAATATACTATACTTTATATTATATTATATTATAATCATTTAATAGAACATAGGGTTTTAAAAGGGTTTCATAAACAAATAGTGTGTGGTTGAATTTAATAAAATGGTCAAAGTTAGTCTGAACTTTCTTAAAGCACCATTATTCTACGTATTGTCGTTAATAAGAATTATTCAAATAAGTCCATTTGTGTTTCAAATATCTCTTGAACTTATTCATTTGTATTCTTTGTGTGTTGTTCTTTTATTCTCATTCTGCTGCAGTAAATAAATAGCCGTTTATGCTTTCTCGTTTTTAATGTTGTTTCTTCTAACCACAACAGTTTTGAATGGTCTTTAAATGGAGCTGACGGGGGGAGAGGGTGTGTTCAGGGTTTGTCTCCCAGCAGTTGTTCAGAAAGCAAATGAAAGACTATTTCAGTATATTACGGTCTAAAAGAGAATCATTTTGACCCTCTGGGAAAACAGTTTGTTTACTCAAACACAAAGAGTGAAAAAAAATAGCTAGTCATGTTGTCTGCTTTCATACAAATACAATTTCATATACTGGAGTGTAAAGCAGCATTAAACACATTTTGTCTGTAGATTATCTTTGCAATTCCTACTGCAAAAATGCCATCAAAGGACCAGGTGCTGCTCTGAACAACAGATCTTTCATGTTGTGTCTTACGCCGGCCAAGGTTAGCCAGAGCTAAGAAGACATGGCATTTGAATTCATAGCATCTACTATATATATGATCTGATATATATATATATATTATATATCTATAGTATCTAATTAGAGAGCTGAGGGTTTAAAATTAATTTATTTATGTGAATTGAATAAAGGAGAGGTCTTGGAGGGCATCAGGTGGTTGACACACCAGACTGTCTTGAGCAAATGACCAAATCAATAATTGATCCGCTCTTGATCTGTCAATCATAGCAGAAATCTGTGATTAATGTCACAGTGAAGGTAGACTGCTGGATTACATGGATCAGAACCAAATCCAGCCCATCAATGAATTTTATGCAGCCCTCCAATTGAAATCACAGGAAAATGTGTGTCACATCAAGCCTTTCGCAAAAGCAATCACAGCACAATACAGTTTTTACCAGTGGTACATTCGGTTTAGCAGCATAAGAATACATATTCAAATCTAGATTGATGAGTGACAGAAATTGATATAGTGACATGTCAGTCAATGAACAATGCCGCGGTCTTATTCGAGAGAAAAAAAAAAGACAAAGAGAGAACAAAACTGAACCTTCTAAGAGGAATGAAGCATTTTCTCTTATTCTCCCTACTTCAAATGTTAAACCGATATATATCTGTTGTTTTTAATGCTTGTAGTAAAAAAAGTGATTTAAAAAATAGACTTTTTTTAGCTTAAGGCTAAAAGGACTAAACATATGAAAGATATTTTCATAATATTTTATTTGACATGTTTAAAACAAATCAAATAAAACAATAATAATAATAAGATGAAGAAGTTAAAAAAGGAGACTAAAAGTAATTTATTTTCAGAGTTGTCAATTTCTGGCTAAATGAAAAACAGCAACATAATGTGGTCGTGTCCAGTGATGTGACATTATGAGCAAATTACCAATGGGAGTCAATCAAAATCCCTTTTAAGGAAAGCCTGTTTACTCTGTGGCCATATTTGCAATGGCTCCAGGCAGCTACTTTGGGTATCCAAGACCATGTCCTATCTATCTGAAAGGGGAAATCTCAAAAACTGCTTGCCACACTCACAATTAAATTACATATTTCAAATCAGCAACAAAATGTGAAATGACAGTGACATTAGCAACTGGCGATTGGCACTTTTATTTAGAAGGCGGAACTTATTCTGCCATATTTCATCTTGCACTTTCTCCCATTCATAATAATACGAGTGAATTGTCTTGGTATATCTAAAGTTTTTGAGTCAAGTCAGTGAAGCACATGATTCAAATGTAGTTTTTAAAACTTACAGTATGAATGATGAATGAATGAAGCATTTACAGTGGGTACGGAAAGTATTCAGACCCCCTTAAATTTTTCACTCTTTGTTATATTACAGCCATTTGCTAAAATCATTTAAGTTATTTTTTTTTTCTCATTTATGTACACACAGCACCCCATATTGTCTTAAAAACACAGAATTGTTGACATTTTGGCAGATTTATTAAAAAAGAAAAACTGAAAAATCACATGGTCCTAAGTATTCAGACCCTTGGCTCAGTATTTATTAGAAGCACCCTTTTTGATCTAATACACCACATGGTCTTTTTGGGAAAGATGCAACAAGTTTTTCACACCTGGATTTGGGATCCTCTCCAGTTCCTCCTTGCAGACCGCTCCCTTTCTGTCAGGTTGATGGTAAACTTGTGGACAGACCATTTTAGGTCTCTCCAGAATGCTCAATTTTGGTTTAAGTCAGTCTCTGTCTGGGCCTTCCCAAGAAAAGTCACAGAGTTGTTGTGACCCTCCTTCTGTGTTTATTTTAGCTGTGGCTTAGGTCCTTGTCCTTGTTGAACGTAAACCTTCGCCCTCGAGGTCCTGAGCACTCTGGAGAAGTTTTTCGTCCAGGATATCCCTGTACTTTGGCCGCATTCATCTTTTCCTCGATTGCAACCAGTCGTCCTGTTTCTGCAGCTGAAAAACACCCCCACAGCATGATGCTGCACCACCATGCTTCACTGTTGGGACTGTATTTGACAGGTGATGAGCAGTGCCTGTTTTTCTCCACACATAGCGCTTAGAATTAAGGCCAACATGTTCTATCTTGGTCTCATCAGACCAGAAAATCTCATTTCTCACCATCTTGGAGTCCTCAGGTGTTTTTTTAGCAAACCCATGTGGGCTTTCATGTGTCTTGCCTGAGGAGATGCTTTCCCGCGGGCCACTCTGGCCATACGCCCCACTGTGGAGGCTTCAGTGTGGTTGACTTTCTACACTTCTCCCATCTCCCGACTGTCTCTCTGGAGCTCCACCACCAGTTATCTTGGTTCTCTTTACTCTCTCACCAGCTATTCTCCCCCCGAATAGCTCCTTTTGGCCAGACGGCCAGCGTCTAGGAAGGGTCTGGCCTCCCAAACATCTTCCATTTAAGGATTATGGAGGCCACTGTGCTCTTAGAACCTTAAGTGCAGCAGAAAGTTTTTTTGTAACCTTGGCCAGATCTGTGCCTTGCCACAATTCTGTCTCTGAGCTCTTCAGCAGTTCCTTTGACCTCATGATTCTCATTTTGCTCTGACATGCACTTTGAGCTGTAAGGTCTTATATAGACAGGTTTGTGGCTTTCCTAATCAAGTCCAATCAGTATGATCAAACACAGCTGGACTCAAATTAAGGTGTATAACCATCTCAAGGATGATCAGAAGAATTGGACAGCACCTGAGTTAAATATATGTATGTCACAGCAAAGGGTCTGAATACTTATACCATGTGATATTTCAGTTTTTCTTTAAAAAATCTGCAAAAATGTCAACAATTCTAAGTTTTTCTGTCAATATGGGGTGCTGTACATTAATGAGGAAAAAAAATTAACTTAAATGATTTTAGCAAATGGCTGCAATATAACAAAGAGTGAAAAATGTAAGGGGGTCTGAATACTTTCCGTACCCACTGTATATAGTGATGTAAGAAAAAGTGATGAGGACGCTGAAGATCTTGATGAAGATGTTTATTACAGCATAGCAGTGACAAAGTACATGTAGTACCTTGGGTTCAACGGAGTCAGAATGAACCACGAACATCCTAAGCTCAAACATTTTATACTCTATTATGTTCATCTTCCCGCTTCATCTTCCCGCATGTAAATGAAGTTTCGTCTTAAATGTAAATTGCGGATAACAATGAAAGTGATAGCCTTCCGTTCCCACATCTTTGGTAGTCTTTCAGGTGGAAACAACCAAATGTTAAGGTGCAATTATATTCAAGTACCCTTTTGGTCAGCAGATGGTTCTTGATGGCCTACTGCCACTCCCACGCTATAGGTGACGATTGACGAAGTAACGTTCAGGAGATACTATTTACATATTATTGAAAGAATTATCTCTATGATAATTAAGCTCTTTGTAGAGAAAGGAGAATAGTTTAATTGGAGTGGAAGTTTGGTCGAGGCAGACTATAATTTCTTACAGTCCCCTCTTTGATGCTCTTGGCTCGGAAGAAGCATCACATCCACTCCCTTACATAGATCACACACCCCTTTTAGTGCTTTATTATGTACTACTGTACACCCAAAGCACTTTACAATCATGCCAGGGGTCTCTCCTCACCCACCACCAGTGTGCATCTTCCAATTGGATGAGTAAAATTAAACAACATAAATCAGCCAAATGAAATGTCTTAAAGGGACCCTGATGAATTCAGTGAAGTGTTTGTATGTTAATGTGCACTTATAAGACTATTCTGAAGCCCTGACAGAAGTAATTGCCTTGCCTCAGTCAGGGTTTAATTGCTCGGTCACATAATGCGGACTCTCTGTGTGCGACTGGTCCTTGCTCATGGAGATGAAGAAGGGGAACAGTGAGGACATGTGACGGCTCGTTAGAGCTTTATTGTGGCTCTTGGGAAAGGAGAAACCCATTGTTGGTGTCTCATTGTGTTGGTCATAAGATCCCCAGCTGCAATAGTTATTCGATAAACATTCAATTAAACTTTCTTGCTATGTTGTTGTTGTCCTGCTGTTTTTTTTTTTTTGAAGGGTCTGTTGGCTAGGGGTGTGCAATATCACGATTTTTGATCACACATTCACATCAAATGTTAACACAGCAGTAGAGTTACACTCATGGGACACTGCACTTATTCGCAATCACCAATGTACATTATTTGCATGCGCTTTAACGAACATTTCAGTCGTGTGCTGTTCTGACATGCGCTTTTTCTGAGCGCATACCTAACAGGCCGTTCAGATCACTCACCATTATGACTCAGTGGCGCCTGCAGGTGTACGGCTGCACGCACTGTGCATACCATGAGCGCTCAGATTGACCTGAGATTTGCCCCGCAAACATTTCAGCAGTTATTATAGGCCTGTGTGTCCCGTATTTCTGTTGACTAAACCAGCCATACCATTAATTATGAATTTATCAGTCTTTTGCATGCCATGAGTAAATTTCTGCATATAAATTACTCAAAATAGAAGCAGAAAATCGTGCAATACACACTTTCATGAGATCGGGTTAGCCTACAACAATTAATTTGTTGGCTATTTTACAAATGGGAATACAACAAATTCATGACAATGTTTTACATTCAAGCTATACTCGTACAATTTTAAAAGCGTCTGTAATGCAATAAAGTCATTTTTAAAGCTGTTTTAAAAGCATTTGCTGCATGGATAAAAAAAAGGCTAATAAATAATTAACTTATCATACAAAAGTGCGTTGCAGCAAATTCTTTTAAATTTTAAGGTATTCAGAACAGAGCAACATAAAAATCAGAAAATATAAACAGCTATACAATTATAGGACAAAGTTTTACATATATGCCGTTGTAATTTGTTTTATTTTTATTTTTTAATTATAAAGACAACGCAATTATAATAATTGGCCTGTTTTAGGGCATTTCCTTATTTGTATATTTTAGGGACATCCATCAATTTTGGTGAGGAAAAAAATACGCCCCATCTCATCAATTGATTTGCCTACATACATAACACCTGATCGTGGCTCCTTTTAAATAAAGTTATTTATAAAAGACAAAATATCCTCTTTGGCCATATAGCCTACTCATAGCATTAACACAGGCGTACTCCTTCAACTTTATCTGGAATGCACCGTGTCTCTTTTGTCACTGCAACTTTACCCGAGTCAGGCGACGCACATACACATCCAACAAATTGTCTGCCTCAGAAAAAAATGTATTTAATCTTTGCCTCATTATGATTTATTTTATTCAACCTTATTTTATCATGCATTTTTTAGTACCCACCTGCTGATTATCCCACAGCGCCCGTGGATATAGGAAAGCAAAATATTTTGCTTGCAAATCAACAAACTTACTGAAATTCCATATTCAAACCTTCTCTGCATCAGGAGTGCTTTACAGCAGGAGAAACAGATGTTCCCGTTCAGGGGAACTTCGAACTGCGTCTCTAGGGGTCGCTATGGGGAACGCCTCGTCGTGACCCGTGTCATGAAGCATACATGAAAAACACAACTCATTGGCCACGACAGCCATGACGGTTCACTACAGGTGCACTATAGTAATAAATAGGCGCCAGGACAGGGCCGTTTCTATGCATAGCGCGCTATGTCGGGTCACCTCGGGCGCCACCATCTGAAAGGGCACCAATGAGCGCCACGTACTGGCACTTTTAGTCATGGATTGTTGATAGAGTAGGGCATGTCACCCTGAATATGACTGCCTGCCCCCACTGGATCCCCACACATTATTGGGCTAGACCAGTGTTTCCCAACCGGGGTGTCTGTTGAGATCAGGGGTGCCGTGTAAAAAAATCATTTAAAAATATTTTTAAATTGCTATAATGTTCAAAAAAGCATCTATTATATCATATCCATTTCTGATGTCGCCAATAATTAAGAGATTCACCAAAATTTCGGATGCCGAAAATTAGTTCACCGCTCAGGATACACTTTCACGTGGTGTGACGCTCTGCATATTATCACGCTCTATGCGTGTGTGTGCTCCGCTTAGTCGCTCCCCTCTACCATCATGCTCATCGTAACAGCAAAGTCCCCCAAAATGAGACCGACATGAAACATCCTGTGTACAGTAATAGTTTCTGTTTGCAATAGCCCTACGTGTTGTAACATGGTGTGGTATATGGGCAACTCTGGTAACGCTGCCTTCTCATTCATTGATCTGCTAACCGCTGTGTTATGCTCATGTGTTCTGATAATAATAGCTTTTTAGGATTAAACATTATTTGGATAATTGTAAAAAAAAAAAAAGGGTTACATATCTTAACCCTATGTTAGACCTACCTGAAAAACTAAAAAGCATTTTATTTAATTCGAAGGCCTGTCGTTATTTTTTATTTGTTCTATCATTATTAATTTCTTTATTTGTTCGTATTTTATTACTGACTGCTTACTTGTCATTTTTTATTTAATTCAAAGTTTGAAATCAACCAAAATTAAAATTTAAAATTTAAAAAACCACTGAGTGAGCAAAAATTTGTGAGATAGCTAGTTATAATGGTAATTAAATAATAAATAAATAAAAAAAGCCAACATTAAAATCTGTCAAATAAATTGGTCTCCTCATTAGAAATTATCCTACTGATTGCCACCATTGATTGTCAACATTTTTTAATAATATAAAAAATATCCGTATGACATTATATTCTGCAGTTCTTACCTGTTATACCGAATATCTATACTTTTCAAATTATCATATCGAAGTTATAAATTCAAATATTGTTACAAAATTAATTTTGTAGGGTGCCAAGTTTGTTAAATTTCTAAAGGTTGCCGGACTAAAAAGGATGTTAAACACTGGGCTAGAGTACTGTCAGTCTGACGATGCCTGTATGCCACTAGATAAGATTGCTGTCAATTGCTGCCGGATTGTTGCAGGCAAAGTTTGCATTTGGAGCACTCAACAACGCCGTTAGATCAGTGGGCTCTGTCAGTGCTTTGGCAAGGTAACACTTTTTTTTGCCATGCAATAAAGCATGTTCAAAGTTCAAAGGCCAATTTAAAATATTGGTACAGTAAATAAAGTGCACAAAATCAATAATTTGTTTAGGCAGTATTTGTGGCACATTTGTCCAAAAGGTGTTCGTTTTTTGCGCCAATGCATTGTTAAAGGATCAGCGTGTCATGTAATATTCCGATATAAACTTTAACATCCAATTAAAATATTTGTATAGTAAAATTTGCTAATTCACGAGATCAATACATCCTTTATTGGACCGCTTTGTCGAGTTAAATGCATCCTTACGGAGGTGTCGAAATGCTGAATCAATTATTCACTTCCAACAGCGCTTAATAGGAGCAGTGTCATAGAGGGCAAAGCATCACGTTATTTAAAAGGGACGTTAACGCGTTAACGAGTAGCAAAGGATTAAGTAGCTGCATTGGTTACTTTTATGCCACTGATAAAGCTTTTATATGTAGTTTGGGGTAACAAAGGGTTTATAGGTTTGACTGAAATAATAGTGCAATAACTGACACTTTAAATCAATGTTTCAAGAAACAATAACAAAACAATTGAACAAAAAACAGATAAAGACAAAAAAAGTAGCCATTGATCATATCTAAACAATATGTAGTAGTATAATATATAGTATCCAAATCAAAATTGTATAAAATTAATTTATGTGTGATTTATATGTAAATTATGTTCAATATATTAGCTACTAGGGATTGTTACATAGGGCTATAAAGGCATCTAGTGGCAACACAATGATAATACAGATACTAATTTGTGCAAAATTTTTATCTTAACAGTCAATTTACAAAAAATGCATTCAGATTTGTAGAACTCAATGCACTGAATCTCCACAAAGTAAGTGTCGTTCATGACAACCCATTTGCATGTGACAGCAACTGGCGTCTGAAATATTACAGGTGCATCTCAATAAATTAAAATGTTGTGGAAAAGTTCATTTATTTTTAGTAATTCAACTCAAATTGTGACACTCGTGTATTAAATAAATTCAATGCACACAGACGTAAGTAGTTTAAGTCTTTGGTTCTTTTAATTTATGATTTTGGCTCACATTTAATAAAAACCCACTAATTCACTATCTCAAAAAATTTGAATACTTCATAAGACCAATTAAAAATTTTTTTTTAGTGAATTGTTGTCCTTCTGGAAAGTATGTTCATTTACTACACATGTACTCAATACTTGGTAGGGTCTCCTTTTGCTTTAATTACTGCCTCAATTCGGCGTGGCATGGAGGTGATCAGTTTGTGGCACTGCTGAGGTGGTATGGAAGCCCAAGTTTCTTTGACAGTGGCCTTCAGTTCATCTGCATTTTTTTGGTCTCTTGTTTTGTCATTTTCCTCTTGACAATAACCCATAGATTTTCTATGGGGTTCAGGTCTGGTGAGTTTTGCTGGCCAGTCAAGCACACCAACACGATGTTCATTTAACCAACTTTTGGTGCTTTTGTGGGCAGGTGCCAAATCCTGCTGAAAATGAAATCAGCATCTTCTAAAAGCTGGTCAGAAGGAGGAAGCATGAAGTGCTCCAAAATTTCTTGGTAAACGGGGTGCAGTGACATTGGTTTTCAAAAAAACACAATGGACCAACACCAGCAGATGACATTGCACCCCAAATCATCATAGACTGTGGAAACTTAAACACTGGACTTCAAGCAACTTGGGCTATGAGCTTCTTCACCCTTCTTCCAGACTCTAGGACCTTGGTTTCCACATGAAATACAAAACTTGCTCTCATCTAAAAAAAAAACTTTGGACCACTGGGCAACAGTACTACTTCTCCTTAGCCCAGGTAAGACGCCTCTGACGTTGTCTGTGGTTCTGGAGTGGCTTAACAAGAGGAATACGATATCTGTAGCCAAATTCCTTGACACGTCTTGTGTGTGGTGGCTCTTGATGCCTTTACCCCAGCCTCAGTCCATTCCTTGTAAGTTCACTCAAATTCTGAATCGATTTTGCTTAATCCTCATAAGGCTGCGGTTCTCTCGGTTGGTTGGCATCTTTTTCTTCCACACTTTTGCCTTCCACTCAACTGTCTGTTAACATGCTTGGATACAGCACTCTGTGAACAGCCAGCTTTCTTTGGCAATGAATGTTTGTGGCTTATCCTCCTTGTGAAAGGTGTCAATGATTGTCTTCTGGACAAACTGTCAGATCAGCAGTCCTCGCCATGATTGTGTAGCCTAGTGAACCCAACTGAGAGACAATTTTGAAGGCTCAGGAAACTTTTGCAGCTGTTTTGAGTTGATTAGCTGATTGGCAGGTCACCATATTCTAATTTGTTGAGATATAGAATTGGTGGGTTTTTGTTAAATGTGAGCCAAACTCATCCCAATTAAAAGAACCAAAGACTTAAACTACTTCCGTCTGTCTGCATTGAATTTATTTAATACACAAGTGTCACAATTTGAGTTGAATTACTGAAATAAATTTACTTTTCCACGACATTCTAATTTTTTTAGATGCACCTGTACATATACATACAAAAAATATATATATAATTTTGTGGGTGGTTGGGGCGGGGCAATAGGGATTCGCCTATGGCGTCAAATTGGCTCAGAAACGTCCCTTTCCTTGAGCACACAGAAGAAACATCATTCTCTTCTTCGTCTTCCTTGACTGTTTTGTTTGAAGCGTGCATTTCTGTGGTAAGAGCGATCTTTATTCATATCATTATGGCGAGCACTAGCAAAGTGTTTAAGGATGTGTGCATCAGTGTTGACGTTGTTTGACATCTGATGACACGCACGATCTATGCGTTATTTGTTTGGGCGGAGAGCATGCACGCGATGTCTCCGAGGGTGCAATCGGCGTGCACTTGGCATTTTTTCCAAGTGAAAAGCTCCGCTCTCGTTTGTCTCTTTTTTCGAGTAAAGAGGGGCAGCCATCTGCTTCCCACGGTTCAGGACCCACCGTTGTTGAGGCATGGAGGAGAATGAGCTCGTGGGTATCGCTGTTGGATCTGGCCGATGAGTTTGAAGGGGAGTTTCCCTTTTGTGATCGTTGGCTGTGCACGAGAGTGAGCTGCTGGTGGATGATGTTATTTCATTAACATTGTTTGATTCAGGGGCCAGTGCTCTGCTGGTATCAGCCCAGCAAAAGCAGGAAATAGTTAGGAGGGCAAAGAAGCTGAGGCTGAGGCTAAGCCTTCCCAATCCTCCTGTCCTGCGTATGATGAGCTTTTGGAAATTATGGATTGCGCCACGGCGAGGCTTTACTTGCCGTGAAGCGGGCAAAGAAGGTGACGTCGCGAAGTATCTCGATGAACGTTATTTTTCTGGCCATAACCCTCCAGCTCAGGTGAGCCTTCCTTTCTTCCTGTTTTCCATATAAAGATTGAGAAGGAATGGAAGAGGCCGATTTTTCCTCACGCATTCATCGATTCCAGCATACAAGTAATGCCAACATCGAAGGGATGCGCGAAAGCAGCTATGAGAAGATGCCCCTATAGAGATACGCTGGCCCAGCATATCGCTCTACGGGTGAGACGTCCTCCTTGACATCTCGCTCGGATGCCAGGGCATACGCAGCAGCAGCAGGTTGGGCTGTCGCTTCATTGCACACGATGGTGATGCTCCAAGCATATCAGGCTGACCTGCTGAAAGACCGGGATAGCGGCCTTCACGAAGTCCAGGTCTGAGCCCGAACAACCCAGGGGTCCTAGCCCATCTCAGTTTGAGGATCAGAGACTGGCTCAGAGGGCTAGTGTCTATAACCCTATGCTGGACCTATGATGTTTTTGGTTGGTTCTATGGCTTCATAGTGACCATCTTACTGATGGTCCGGTCTAGAGGCTTCTTCGGACAGAGCTCCGACGCGGGAACCATGGTGGGTGAGTACGATCCATGTCTAAATATATGTATATATAATAGATATTTGTGGTGTGGATAAAATAAATGAGCTTGTGGTTGTGTGGATACCCTTCTGCTAGTTTCTTTGCAGTGTTTCCCGGGACCTGTGTGTTTCTGTCCCTTTTTTAGGGTAGGTCCTCGGTGGGCACCCCTGCTGCTGGGTTCAGAAAATGGGTGCTCGACTTGCAGTGTTTATTTTACTCGTCGACATATGTCCAGATGGTAAAAAAAGCCGGGTTTCGGCTTCATACTTCCTGGATCATGCGGCCATAACACAGGCTTCTGCGGGAGCCTTCATGATCATCAGGCCCCTGGCGCGTCACTGCAAAAATTTCCTGGACGTCCGGGCTGGGGTTACGCTTTCATGCTACCCTCACTGGTCTACCGTATCTGGGTGTCTCTGAGGGGCTTCCCGATCACCAGGATTTCCCCTCTTGCTGAGGCATCGAGCGGGTGGTATAGGTGGCATTACGAGAACCTCCCTGTGTAAATGCTGTCTCGGGCAGTACTCACCTCACCTTTGAGGGTTGTATTTGAGCATGCCTCTCCCATTTGTACCAGTACTTCCGGGTATCTGTAAACCGATGCTCGAACAACTCTAAAATACAAATACATGGTACGTGTATGGTTAAGCTTTGCGCACTTTTCTACAAATCCACATAGCTGGTAAGTGTGCACGTTATGCTTTGCCCACTTTCTATAAACCACATAAGTGTGTAAGTGTGCCGTTCTGCTTTTGCACCACTTTTCTAAATCCTGTAATGGTAAGTGTTATGCATTTTTGAATCTTCGTTCCCTTTCTCGAGGTGGTTAGACCCCGTTACCTTGGTCTCCACCAACGAACTAGTGTGTCTCTGTTGCATACCAGACCACTCTGGAAGCATCGCTCCCCTCACCATTGAGGGTTATTATGAGTATGGTGCTTTCTTTCGAGCGTTAATCCTCTCTGAGGAGTTGGATTCCTCGCTCCATGGGCTGTCCTCGTGGTAGTATTGAGCAGTGCTCCCCTTTATCTAAGGGTTACCTGGAATAAGCAACGTTATTTTCTCTGAATTCGGAGTTCTCCTCTCACATGAGAAGTTTGAGTTCTCTGTTTCTCCAGAGCACCTGGAACCAGCAGCATCAGGTGAATTAGGCCCTTCCTCTGCCTCCCTGATGCGCTGAGTGTTTGGCTAGCTTGCAGTATGCTTACCCTTCTGATTCTACAATCTACAACCTCTCGTTGAGAGCTGGGTTTGTGCTCCCTCAGCTAAGGTAAACTACTGCTAGCCGTTCCAGCATTGGAACATGCTGTAGGTCGAGCCCCCTCTCGACTGAGAGCTGGGTGTGTTGTTCCCTCAGCTAGGTAACTTACTGCTGGAAGTTCCAGTATTGGAACATGCTGTAGGTCGAGCCCTCTTCTCGACTGAGAACTAGGTGTGTTTCTCCCACAGCTAAGTAAATTATTGCTAGCTGTTCCAGCTTTGGAACATGCTGCAGGTCGAGCCCCCTTCTCGATTTGAGAACTGGGTGTGTTGCTCTCTCAGCTAAATAACTGATAGCTGTTCCACCATTGGAACATGCTGTAGGTTGAGCTCCCTCTCGATTGTGAGCTGGATGTTTGCTCCCTCAGCTACAGATTTACTGCTAGCCACTCCAGGATTATAGCTGTAGACACAGTGTTTTTGGGGATGTGCTATTTCTATCTATGGGCTGCTCTTTCAGGGTGCCACGAGAACCCCTAGAACGGTATTCAAGTGTGTGCTCGTTATGCTTTGCCCACTTTTCTAAATTCCACATAGCTGGTAAGTGTGCACGTTTTATGCTTTGCCCACTTTTCTAAAATTCACATAAGTGGTAAGTATGCACATTATGCTTTGCCCACTTTTCTAAAATCCTGTACAGTAAAAGCTATGCGCAACAGCTTCGTGCTCTTTCTGAGTGGTTTAAAACCCCGGTTCCGCCTTGGGCACCACTCCTCCTATGTATCCTCTGGATACCTACTTTAACAGGGTGTTGCTACTAGGGGTCTGTTGAGACAGTTCCTTCAGCACATACAAAGAGAACGTGCGGTAGCCCCTGTGTGACAGGACAAGACTAGTATGATTCTAGGCTCTTGGTCGTAATCCCTTAAAGGAATATACTCCTGATTCCAAGCCTTGAGTTCTACCCCGGGCCCAGGAGTCTGGCCCTAACAGGTAAGTATTTGGGGTATGTAGCCTAGGCCTTTGGCCCTAGGGAATAACGTCACTGACAGCCGTCTAACTTCCCAGGGGTGACTCCCATAGCAATATGGTAGAGTTGGTACTTAATGCCCACCATGGTTCTGGCATGCACTCCCCTCAGCATGGTGGCGTGGGCATACCGTTCCCCATAGCGACCCCTAGAGGACGCAGTTCGAAGTTCCCATGAAGGGGAACGTCTCAGTTTACTTATGTAACCATGGTTCCCTGAGTATGGAACGAGACACTGCGTCCTCTAGGTTTCTTGCCATGCTGCTGACGCAAGCTTCAGACGAAGAAGTGATGATGTGTGCTACCGGCGCCTATTTTGTACTAGTCTCGACGGTAGTGACGTCATGGCTGTCGTCGTCCAACGAGTTGGTGTTTTTTCAATGTCTGCTTCAGACACGGGTCACGACGAGGCATTCCCCATAGCAACCCCTAGAGGACGCAGTGTCTCGTTCCCTACTCAGGGAACCATGGTTACATAAGTAACCTGAGACGTTTCCCCAGTAACAGCTGTAACACAAAGCAGTGCTGAGCTAACAAACGCGGCTTTATCAGGCATATAACATGCAAGACGAAATGAAAATGACATCCAAAATTTTCCAAAAGACAGTCGGGTTCCTTCAGAAATACACTGATATAAAAACACCCGCACCGGGTTTAGATTTTGAAACGTGCAGTGCTCATGTTTATTCAACGAAGCCTTTTGGAAAATCTGTCAGTTTTGATATTGTGGCGAGCGCCACAAATAAATAAATGTATTGGAAACACATCCTACAGCACAACCACCTGAGCCCAACTTGTCTACTCATCACCTTAACTTTAACTGCTTTTGTAGCTGGTGCCATAGCCAGACTGATAAACAAACAAAGACCGGAAGTAAACTTCGGGCCAGGCACGTGCGCCAGAAGAAACCATCTATATAAAGCTTGAAGCATCAGAATCGGCCGATCACCATGACAAGAAATCGGTACTCAGTATCGTCTGCAAAAATCCTGATCGGAGCATCCCTATTCTTTACTACAAAAAAAAATAAAATTACATTTAACGAACAAAAAAATTCTCCAAATGTTTTTCTAAATTAACTTTATAAAAAAAACTAAACGAAGTATAATCACTTTTCCATTACATACAAAGCTGAACTATTTAAATAGCTGAAACAGTAGTATAAGCTTTTTTGGGGGGAAAAAAGACTGGCTAGGGCCTATATTTGAGGCCCGTGTAGGGATCTAATCAACTTCATCCAACGCTGTTTTGTTCTCTGTTTTCATCTGTGAGCATGCTCTTGATATATGTATTTTACCATTTTGTTGAATTTAAAACGTGTGACACATTCGTTCTGCTCTCACTGATCATTTGGTCAATTATTTATAGGGTGGCATGAGAATTATGA